>JASDQU011441742.1:648-23539 GCA_032191745.1 Picea mariana
ATGATCATAATTAACCATGTATTGATAAAAAAGACTAAAACTATTTAAATCAATGCATAATCAATTATTCAAAAAATATGAAGATATTATAATGAAAATAAAACCATTTTACTCACAGGACAAAAGCCATTAAGAAACCTATAATTCCATATTCTTGTTTGAAAATACTCGTCCATTCTCCCAAAGATTTCAGCCATCCATTACTCCATTTGAAAAGAAATAAAAAGTTTATAAAATATATAATATACAAAAGAGAAAGGATAAAAATCCTCCTCTCCAATTCTTGGATCTTTCAGGCTCTGAACTTTCTCATATATTTATACAATGAATGAACAGTCTGGGCGTCACTATTAATTTTCGCCACCTAAAATTTGCCTCATAAAAATACATCAATATCTCTCAAATCATGCATTTTTTTGGAAAAATCTCTATGAAAAAGGTAAATGGGTCCATTTGGGTTCTGGGTTTTCAACCGTTTCTTCAAATTTCTCACGGTTTGGCTGAAATCAATTCTGCAAAATCATCTGTCTGATCTTGACACCTTTCCAAATTTTATCTGTTGTTGCTCATAAAATTATTTGTAACAATCCAAAATTATTTTTGGATCAATCATCTTGAACATATTTGGATAATAAAATCAAGCCATGATCAAATCCGTATCAAATATTTGATAATAAAAATCTGTGAAACAAAAAGAAACCTAAATTAATAACCTAAAAATTGTAAATAAAACAAAATCTAGAAAAATAAAAAATGAATTTAAACTAACTATAACTTATAAACAAACATTGTTTATAATTTTCTTTCAAATATGATCTTAAAATTCTAAAAGCTTCAATTTAATCGAGAAGAGAAAAATATTAATTTTGATTTTTTACAAATGATAGATAATTCTTTTATTATTATTATTTTGAAATGAGATGCAAAATGAAAAAAATAATTTAATTAATTAATATCACCAAATGGTTTCATGAAAATGAGAAACCAACCAAGATATTATTTGATGAAGTATTGAACACATTAGTCAAAATAGTCAAACTTGCTAATGAGCAAAAGAAAGAACACATAATCATAATTTAAACGAAAGTAAACAGTTGAGAAAAATTAACGTTTTTGTTTAAATTGAGATTTTTATGCTCGTTTCTAACTTTTGACGTATACTCTTGTAATGAATATATCATACTATAGTGAATGTATTAAGTTTGTCTCAAAGCAAGCCAAGGTATGGAACTATTTGAAAAGGTTGATTCTGTAGCTCATTATAATTATTAAGATTCTAATGGGGGCCCTTTAATTTTATTAAATTTTAGGGGGAGTTGTTGGGGCCCAACACATACTCAACCTCTATATCTATCAGAGTTTGTTTCGTCCATAGATGTTGTGTACAACATCCTGCCACTGCAATATACTCTGCTTCGGTTGTAGATAAAGATATTGATGATTGTTTCTTGCTTAGCCATGATACTAAACACTCACCTAAGTAGAATGTTTCTCCATTGGTGCTTCGTTAGTCATCAATGAAACCTTCCCAATCTGCATCTGTGTAGGCAATAAGTGATAGATCATTTCATTTTGGATACCATAATCCAAACTCTTATGTTCCTTTGAGATATCTGAAAATCTTCTTCACTGCTAAGACATGTGATTCCTTTGGTGCTTCTTGAAATTGTGCCACCTTTCCAACTGCTTGCATTACATCTGGTCTAGATGTTATCACATATAGTAAGCTACCAATCATTGACCTATATTTCCTCTAGTGTGTAGACTTTGAATCATCATCTTTGCTCAATTTGAAACTAGTTTGCATATGATTGGTAACTGGTTTGCAATCTTCCATTTCGAACCTCTTTAGCATTTCTCTGATATACTTAGTTTGTGAAATAAAAATTCATTGGTTTCTTTGACATATCTGAAGACCTAGAAAGAAGGATAGTTCTCTGAGTAATGACATTTCAAATTCATTTTTCATATGCTTTGCAAATTTCTGGCTTAACCTGTCATCGATGCTAACAAAAATAATATCATCAGCATAAAGTTCAATTAATAAAATACTATCTTGAGTTACCTTGATGTAGAGGTTGTTGTCTGCACTTCATGTGTCCAAAAAATATATATGTCAATTTGAAATCCATTAGCATTGTTCGAGCCATTTCCTGTGTAATTATCATCCATTATGATAATGTTTTTTTTGTCTCTTAACCACTCTTTGAACCAATCTGTGAATCCATTCTCTCGTCCACTATCATATATCTATCCAAACCTGCTAAGTGTTCTTACAAATCCATCTCTGTCATAATGTCCAAGACTCTAGTGCACAACTGTCCATAATGCTGACCCATTTATCATTATACTATCATTAACTCTTCACTACTACAACTCATTAATCTATCAAACTATACTTCTTCTAACCGACTGCTTTGGATCTGTCTACTCAAAATGTGCAAGCTTCTCAAAGGATGGTTCTTTGTTCTATCACAGCTATCACATAGACTCCCCTTGTCTAATATTCATATTACCTGGGAGTCTCTAAGCCGGATGACTCAGAAAAATTCCTGTTCTGATGTGTATTCATCATCATCTTCATTGGTAGATTCATTATCTCTATGAGATTCGACTTCTTTCTTTTTGTCTGTGGATTCATCTTTCACTACAATTCCTGAAAGTAAAATCTCTTGAACATGTTCCTTCTTTATCTGTCCTTCTTTTCTTTCAGCTATTTTCCAAACCTTTCTGTATCTAACATCTTTATTTTTCTTTGTATATTTTTCTTCATCTCGTTTTGTTGCCAATCTTGTGATCTCTGGGACCTGGTCTTTGTTCATCTGTTCTTCATATTTTCTTATCCATAATTTCCTATATCTGATATCAGTGTTCTCTTTCATGGAAGTATTGATCATGATTCTACAATCATGAGCTATGTGTCCATAGTTATGACATTTGTAACATTCAATGTTACCTGGAGCCACATAAGTATTTCTTTCTTGAACATTTAGTTTATAATCCTTGCAATCTGTAACCTTATGTCCAAAATTAGTACAATAAAAACAATGACCATAAAATAAATTTGCATACCTGGGAGTGAATGATCTTCTTTGTTGTGTAGTCCTTCTAAATTTATGCCTTGATTGATCATGATCACGATTAAACCTTCTTTGTGGCTTGAACATGGATGGTCTTCTTGAAGATGTATCTTCAATAGTTTTCTTAGATTTCGGTTGACCATGATTCCTTCCTTTGAGTATTTCTACATAACTCTTTCTATTTTATTCATTCTTATTTTCTAACAACCTAGAGTGGTTCTCTTCATTCTCTATAACTAATGTGGATGTTTCTGTCTCTTCAACGTTCTTGTTGAGCTTGGCGATTTTACTTCTCAATGTGACAAATTCTTATTCAATCTTCTCAAACTCTTCTTCTTTCTTAATTATCTGAGACTTCATGAATTCTTCTATTATTTTAGCTTCTTCAAGCTGGATTTTTAATGTGATTATTTCTTCTTCAAGTCCTTTCTCTTCTTGACCAAACTCTACCTCAAGATGGTTTAAATAATTAGTTCTTTCCTTAAGATGATCTGTCAATATCTTCTCATCTTCTCTCTCATTTCTGCTTCTTCCTTCTATGTTGCTCTGTTGGCTTCCAAATACTTCTTTTGATATTCAATATTTTCTTCGATATTTCTGGCCTCTTCTAGCTGAGTTCTTAATTTATCGATGACTTGTTGAGCTTCTTCAAAAATGTGAACATTTTCCTTTTGGTATATCAATTATTTCTTGAGTGACTTGTTTTCTTCTCTTTCTTTTCTTAGTTCATCTAAATCACTAATCAATTCTTCTTCATAATTGTCTTCTTTTTCAATTAGTTTTTTTGTCTCATTTCCTTCATGGCATTCTATTTCAAGATGTCCACGTTTTTCACAATTAAAGAAAAACAACATACCTCTATTGATTATGTATTATTCATCTTTTGAATCTGTTTGACATGGTGAACATATTTCTTCTTGATCTATACCTACATCTTCTTTGGCATTTTATGAATCTGTGATGGGTGAAGAATATATGTCATGTAACTTAACCCAAAGTTCTTTGGCTGGTGAACATTTACCAACATTTTCTCTTACCAGATTGTGTAATCCTTCCCAGATGAAATCCATTGTTATTTTGTTATTCTTCTTCAATTCTTTCTTGGCTGCAATATTTTCCCTTTTTGAACTATCATGCCATATAACGACTGATAGCCAAAGATAATGCCCATGTGCCTGTAAAAATACTTTCGTTCTTATGCTCCATATCTCATAGTTTAACCCATTTTGACCATTAAATAGTGGTACTCCATTCTCATAATAATCCATGATCTCATTCCAGTGGTTAAACTGATTTCTGAGGGAACTTGCTCTGATACCAATTGTTGGATTACTAAGGGTGGGGTGAATCAGTAATAGAGAAATAATAATCCTTTTAACCATAAAATGAAAGTGTTATATCAATGTAGCATTATCATCCAATAGTTGTAGATTAAATGGACAATGAACAAATGAACAATCATACATATACACAGTATACCAGTGTTTTTATATGGAAACCAAAAGAGGGAGAAAAACATGGAATGTTTTTTCTTATATGTCTTTAAGAATTACATTCATTGGAAGCACCAACTTCCTTTGTTTTCCTACTGCAACTGGAAGGAGGCTCCAACCCCCTAGTTTCTCAATCTACAACCTGAAGGAAGCTCCAACTCCCCAATTCTCTGGCTACAACTAGAAGGAGGCTACAGCCCCCTATGTTCTTTGACTACAACTGGAAGATGGCTACAACCACCTGTCATTTCCCCACCCAAATCCTCTGACGTAGAAGTATAATTATGGAACCACTGTCACATTATCACTGTGACATATACTGATGTAAACATGTACCAATCAACCTGCACCGAACAATCTATAACAACCTGTACAAAACAACCTGTAATCAACTTGTACCATAAACAAGTGCATCAACCATGCACCAAACCTATACAAATAAAATTTCACAACAACCTATCTCATCAATCTTATCAACCAAATTAGATCTACTCACCAAGATCAATCACCAAGAAAACTCTAAAAAATGTGGATCACAACAACTCATAATCATCACCAAGATCAATACATGCTTCTAATAATATACCAAGACAAGTATGCTATGGCATCCATAAACCATGTGTCAACAATACTACTAACAAGTGCCTCCAACCATGTACCAAGTACATGCCAATCATGCATCAACTACACATCAACTATGACTCATCAAGATGTACCAACATCATCAACTATACACCTCATGTATGTTCCATCTCATCAACTACTTATCTCAACCATGTACCCAACATGTACCTCAACCATATACCAAATACATATGCCAATATAGCCATCAAAATTTCTCTAGCAATACATCACACTATCCATAACCAGATACCATAAACCATTACATCAAACCATGTGCCACAACCTCACTGTTATACAACCTCTATCTGTAACATAGCTCAATCAAACGCCCTCATCGATTTCATCATCCAAATATTACTTGTAACTCTGTAATAGACCTGGTGTATATGATCACATACCTACAAACCTTCCTTAACTTTAATAACAAGAGACTATCATTTTCATGAAACTTTACTTTAGTCTCATATGACTAATTTTGGATTAGTCAACAACCCTAAATTGCAATAATAATAACTATGTACCTATAATGAATAAAGATCTGAAAAATAGTACACAATGTTCTTCAGTGTATTTTATGCAAATCCTCTAGGTTTCACTACTTGGAACCTCTAAAAAAATGAGTTATAGCAAAAATGGCATACCTTGTTGAATTCTGGCTTATTCTAGAGAGAAAACCTATAGATCATTCCCCAAATGGAATATTTGTTGTATGGATCTGAAAATGGTACAGAGAATATTAAAGACTTTACTCTAACCAATACATTTGGTCTTAATGAATTTGGATACGTTATGAAGAAGTTATGGCATTTTTACTCAAAGCACCTATTTTAGACTAGTTTCAGGACTAGCCACAAAACCCTATTTTCCACAAAGTCTAACTCCACAAATACAATGACTCAAAAGATGAAATTTTTATCAGAGCTACTTAGATATGTTTCCTCAATGGCCTCTAGATTGCGTGGTATGAATCATTCTATAAAACAATTTATTATGAAAATTGTGAGATAACCTGTAAATAACATACCTTAGAAAACATCATCAAAAGAATTTATCCTCCTTTGAATTTCAACCTTCTTTACTTCACCTTCCCTCTGAAATTTGCCTTATATATCCTTTGGTTACCTTAGTCACTTGTAGATATTCAATATGCTTAATTGTAATTAAATGAGATACCCTTGCCTCTTATTTATACTTTTATGTAGCTTCCTGAAGGGCTTACCTTCTAACCATCTTAAACCGCTTTCCTTATTTTAGGGCTAACCCACTTCTAACCACTTGTCCACTTAGTAATTTCTCCATTAACTTTATTATTTAAATAATTTATTTTTTATCCACTTTGACTTATAATACACTCATCAGTTCACTTTGTTATTTACTTTTAACCATGTTAAACCACTTTCCTTATTTTAGGGCTAACCCACTTCTAACCACTTGTCCACTTAGTAATTTCTCCATTAAATTTATTACTTAAATAATTTATTTTGTATCCACTTTGACTTATAGTACACTCATCACTTCACTTTATTATTTAAATATTTTCTTCTTTTCAACCGCTTTGACTACTTTGACCTTTGGGAGATTCTAGATGACTCATGAGGGTTCTCCAACTTCACATGGCCATAACTCTCTAACCGCGAGGAGTTATGTGACATTCCATATACCACCGGAAATGGCACGACATGTAATATCCATATAGAATAGTCTTATCTTAACATATATTAAAAATCATACCATTGTAGATCAAACAAACTTGATTCCATTACCCAAACCTTTGTGCTACCGAAATTCGCTACCAGACTTTCTTCAAGGGTTGAAATCAATGACAACCAACCCAAATAATCAAAAAATGTTACACAGAGGGAAATTGATTTAGCATGTGGTTTGAAAGATGGACAGGAAAGAAAATTCACCCATTTTATTCATTTATTTTATATTATATTAATGTGACTATAGGTGTGTCTTTTTCGTAGATACTTTCCAATTTATATAAATATGTTTTTTTATTGACAATTCATATTTTACATGCCTCACATATTGCAGTTGAAACACCACAAGGATATGTGGTGCAATTTTATGACCCAAAAGGGGCATAGAATAATACAATGAAACGGGGTCCCCTTCACCCACATCTCTGAAAATAGGCACTCCCCCTCTTTAGGATATGTTTGTTCTTATATTTGAATTGTTGTGGTCGCAACAATAGCAATGGGGTCTGTGTCGATGATCTGTCTTCTCCCATTATTTTTTGAATCAGATTCAGAATCGAGGTTCGGCTCCTTTTCTTTGATCTCAGAAACCAATGATTTTTTCGAGCGAGATTCATCAGTGTTGTGCCAAGGGATTTTGTGGAAATCAGACCACTTTCCAGTGTCCTTTTTCATCTTCCCATGACCCTTCTTTTCTTGTGGTTTGAACTAGTTTTTGATAGGTTGTTTGTTATGTTAATCTTTATCATACTTTTGTTGTTTCGTATTTGCAAACCCGAACTTCCCTTTGTTCTGGTGCCTAAATTTCTTCTCAATTTTGATAGCATATCAATAGGCAGCTCCCAGTGATGAAATGTCCAGGAAATCCATTTCAGTTTGGATGTACCTATGTAGATCCCAATGGTATTTTAGAACCAGATTTCGCTCGGAGTCTTTGATACCCTGCTTGGTTCACAAGGTATGGAAATTATTTGTGAAATTCGGCACTGTTTGGACCCTCTCTTGCCATAGTGTGGTCTGTATCATGTACTTTTCATCATAGTTACCAATGGGATAATATTGTTCTTTGACCGCATCCACAAAAAACTCTCAAGTGGGCTTGGCCCCATATATTCTAGACTCCTCTATGAAACTTTTCTCCCAATAAGTTTCCCACCAATGTTTGACATGGGAGAGAGCCTTAAGGAGTGCGAAGGTGATATTTTCTGTGTCAAAAAAATTGTGAACAGAGAAATAACCTTCTAGCAAATTTAACCATTTTTCTAGTACATCTGCATCTATCTAACCTTCAAATACGGAATATAAAAATTAACTTGTACATTGAAAGGAGAGGTTCTTCCAAATTGGCCTCTTGATGAAGACATGCATGATGTTATCGGTAGGTGTTGAAGAATGTGGGAAAAATTCTCCATCATTTTGTCCCTATGTCGTATGAAAGCTTGCTCAAGAAACAGATTAATAGAATCTTCTTCTTCGTTGTTTTTATTTTCTTCCTCCATGTAGGGTTTCTTGGGTGTGCAAGAGTGATTTTACTCAAGAGAGACAAGCTCGAGACCCAACTTGCTATACTTAGACCTCGTCGGGGACATGCACTGAAAAATGATCAAGAGCAACCTACTTTGATACCATTGATCCAGATTATTTTTGAGAATGAAATGAAATAAGATATATCACAATTAAATAAACATAAATATTGCGAGAAATAGATAAATACAGTAATACATGATTTTTATTAATGAAAGAAATGTACAGACTATAAAAATACAGAGTGAAGGACTCGCTAGAATGGTGGAAGCTTATCTTTGAAAAGAGATGTGATGGATAATCACATTTTCAAGAAGATGATTGTTAAAATGAGGCTCTAAAGGCATTTTTAACATAAGGAAAATCCAAAACCCTAACCCTGGAAGATGAAAAGACAAAAGGTTTGCAGGCCCCAATAGGGGTAGTTGATACGTCAACTTCCTGGGGGCGTAAATTTTGCATACGATCTCTATTTGGGGTGCTCGATACACCATTGGAAAGGTCTATCAGAGAAGAACACATTCCACCTAGATAAATGTAGTGCCTTTGGTATTTTCTTGGGCTCGAAATCCCCAAAAAACATCGTTTAGGGCCTCAAAACGGCCCCGAAAGTTTGGGACCCAAAAAACTGTCGAAAAACTGTCGAGGTGGAAAAAACTATTTTGAGCTAGTGGAATAGGTGGGTGGAAATTGATATCCACCTAGATCATAGGATCCAAGTAGATGAAACACACCAGGAACTGACTAGAGTACATGATGAAAGGGATCAATTACAACAACAGTGTGAAATTGTTCTACAACAAAAGAGTGCAGTGGAAGGGAAAGTGGGAGGACTAAGGAAGGAAAATAATGATGATGAGGAAAGTGTCAGGAAAGATCTAAAGGAAAAGGATGAAGCCGATACTATGGAACAGAAGACACAAGTGGTCATCCATAAGTTGTACAAGGAAATGCCATAGGTCCCAATCGTATTAGAAGCTATTATGGAAGAGCAGGTATTGAATATTGGTGAAGTAATGAAGGGCTTCCGATAGAATATTGAGGACCTACAATTGTGAAGTATGCCAAGAATGCCACCAAAATTAAGAGCAGGAAGAGAGAGAATGACGATGATAGTCATCACTAACATCAAGAAAGTGGAAGAAGAAAGTGAAAAACTCTGTAAGGAGAGCATAAAAATATGGACAAAGTTGGTGGAAGATACACACATGAAGGTTGTGGAGGAAAAATTAAGAGAATCATGGGAAAAGGCCCAACAAGCTTCAGATAGAATAAACACACTTCCACCAGCTTAACATATGAAAACAATTTTTGCACAGAGGCAGTCATACGTGGAAGGGAACAAATGAGGGATCGATAGAATATCCTTCAACAACGCTTAGGACCACTGCTGGAAGAAGCATTGAGGGTGATAGGAGAACTGGCCATTACATAGGGAAGGGTGAAATAAGAAACACATGAATCAAAAGACAAACTTATAGACTTGACTGTACGGGGGGTCAAAGAAGGAAGTTGTGGTGGTTAAGGAAGCCTCCCAGAAATTCATCCAAGGATGGATGAGTGCACAACATGCCCAAGTGGCTTAGGATGAGCCATAGGTGAGTGTTGGGGGACTGTTGGATAAGCATTTTGGAAATAATATACATAAAAATACTAATTATAGAAGAAGTGCATGGAAGAAGAAGGAATATTCGAGAGTCCACAGTTGAGGCACATCTAGGAGTATAGTGCGCAAACAAAATAATAAAACAGAGGGATCAAATAGAGGAATAAAGCAGAGAAGAAAGCCGACGAAAATGAAGGATGACAACCCGATGTGATAAAGATAGAAGGACGTGAAAAAGCAACATGCAGATGGAAAAGCATGCGAAAGTAGCCCGAACAACAAGTTAAATTGAGTTATCATGTATTATAATAGGGTTTTGGGATGTACAAAGTAGGTTTTTAAGCCCTAGAATTTATGTATAAATATGTAATGGGTTGGGATATTAGGGTTCTGGTCTTTTCTTTTATGTTAAAGAAGAAGAGTGATAAGATAGGTTGAGAAGGAAAGAATCTATGTCTGAATGCTAAGGAGAGGATGCAGAGATAGATAAAGGCTTGCACTGTATAACAACTAGGCTAGGAGAAAAGAGAGATAACCATGATAGATCTTTGTAAGCGTAGTGTGCAAGACTGAAGCAATTACCAAACACATAATAAAGAAGTCAGTCATTTAGGACATAGCCTACAGTTGGGTGAACCACGTTAACTCCTGTGTTGAATGTCTTTTGTGAGATTGTTCATGGATTATGTCTGAATGCATACTAGATTATATTTTTCTTATGTATAATCATTGTACAATTGTTACGATTGTTACAGTAATGTGTTTATCTTGTAATCTAGAATGTGATGTTAATATGAATCTAAATTCACTAAGTAGCTAATGTTCATAACAATTACAAAACAACACGCACATAACCAATGAGTAAGAATGAATAGAATAATTACCTCCCATTCCCTCACTACTACAAAAACATGTTTCCTGTAGTCCCAGTATATACCTTGGATGAGACTTCATCTGCATGCAAGTGATGTTGAAAGGGCCAATGTCTAAAGGGTTTTGTTGGTTAGAGATAACTTGAACCTAGGGTCCTACAACCACGCGCAACACCAACAATGTGGCATGGCATGGAAAGGAAAGGCATAGAAAGGCATGGCATGACATGGCAGGGAAAGGCATGGATTGGAAAGGAAAGGAAAGGAAAGTCATGGAAAGGCATGGCATGGAATGGTAAGGCAAGGCATGGCTTGGAAAGGGAAGGATAAACATGGTTCCCTAACAACAAAAAATAACCACAACATACAAGAATACCATAACAACTATAACATGAAGCCAAAATTTAAATCATTCATAAATCTAAAATATTTGTTGAATTATTCCTTTTACATACATATGGTCATTCAATTAGACCATCGGGATCACTTATAATACTGATGGTATCCATTAACTTCTCGTTCTCAAAGTAAGACAATAAGTATCGTACCTTTGATGAGTTCTTACTTGGCATTGTTTTTAGTTGATGGTTTGTACCAACAACCAAGTTCGTAAAATCGTATACAACTTCACATGGTCTATAATCTTGAAACACAAAATCACCTTTCTTCTGTGTTATTTCATCTTGTGTCAGATATTATCCTTTAAAAATCATTGACACAATATGAAATTCAATTCCTTCGGAGTTTGTTACTGATCACATGAGGGTCTACTTTCCCTCTAGCCAATGTGTACGCCAATAATCAATGTCGCATTCATTACCTCTTGGTGAAACCACTATGTATATGTGCCCTACAAAAAATGGAGTGCCAACATGTGAGTCCACTAAATGACCAAAGCATAAAACATTGATGATAATTATTCAAAATTTAATAGAAGGTTCCATCGAACCTGGTAATACAAGATCTGAGATGTGATCATAATCTGCTGAAATATTTGGTTAGTCCTCCTGCAACTAGGATAATTCCATAGTTATACGTTGACCGATGGGGAGTGATACTCAATCCCATGTATCAACCCAGTCTGATGATTCACAATAATCACATTCATTACCACAATATGGACCACAAAATCAAGAGAGTTTTCTCATTCATATTTCAACTATCACATTTTCTGATGTTTGAACTAAATGGAATCTAGGAGTACCCTAGATTGTTTTTCATTCATACCATTGTGATATATATACACTGACCACCTCCCAAAATATCTATATACACATATTTTCCTATGTGATTGGTCTTCATGGGTTCTTATTCCCCCTCCCATTACTGAAGAACACCATTCAACAATGGATTTCACATTTTGAATGAGGGAAGCAGTTGTGAACTTCATTTCTTTCCCGTGTAATGCTCGTTTTATGCATGTGCCTGCTCCATCATGCTCCCCTTTCCCATTCCCATACTCAAAATAGTTCCAAATGTGTAATACCTTGATTTTTTTGTGCAACATACACAACCATTGAAATACATGAGTATTTTTTAACTGGACTATGCAACCATCTGACCAAATCCGATGTTGATCCATCTATATGTTCTTCTCCTTAAGGTGATTGTAAAACAACTGAAAGAAATGTTGTACATAGGATAATTCATGGCATCAATCATCACTTATGTAGAAGTGATACTCGTTTTCTTCGTTACTATTTGGTGCATGCATGTATGTGATATGGACCATTATGTTGACCTACTCTAAGTGATAATATTAGATTTGAATCTCATTTTGTGGTCAAAGGGTGTATTTCTCAGCAAATTAAACCACTAATAAGACAGTACCAATGGGAAATGTATCTCTTCATATTATAAAATTATCATCCTGCCATCGAGCCACATGGGCATGTGTTATAACACAAATTGCCACACCTATGAATTTCTGACATGGCCCGACCCTTTCCTTAGCTTGATAATCAAAGTCCCAACTTCCCTAATCAAAGTCACCTAAAAAACTTGACTTTTTATTATATCCACGGGTTTCCTTTGTGCAACACGTTGTTATCGGATAAATCGGTAGGTGTGGACACTAACAGATCTCCCTAGATCCACCTAGATCTATAACAAAACACACCAGAACATGACGCTTTCCTTAAGTTTTAGATATTGAATTTACTAACTAAAGAGGGATAGGTGACATACCGTTTAAATTCCACTTCCTCTCACCATCGCCATCCTAGCTCCATTCCAACACTCATACAATAATTATCCTGCTAAAGAACGCAACCAACCAAAGTGATAGTAATAGCATAAACTCAATATAAACCTATGTATGTGATCAAGGAATCATAAAATAAAACACAACATGATTTATAGGAAAGAATCATATTATTGTATCATATTAAATGTGAAAGAGAGATTACAACCATGGGCTTGATGTTGTAAGGTCCCTTCCAACTATCCTTCGTTCCCCACACACTTCTTTCTCCAAGGATTTTGAGACCATGGATCTGATAGCTACTCACAATCTATCTTGACAAAGCAAATCTCAAAGACACTCCAACCAAGCTAATAATTCCAAGCCAAATCCAACTTATCCCTTCTCCATGAGAGCTCCTCTCCTTTTATAAGCTAAAGAGGATAAGGTGAGGAGGTTAGGATGATCCCACTAAATCATGAAACTGAGTAAGATCCAAAGACAAGACTGCAAACTCCTTATGACCTAGCTATGATGCAGCCTACGAGAATCAGCCATTCTCACACCCTAGCTATAATGCAACCTGTGCACTTCCTTTTTTATAGGGTTTTTACAAAGGAAAATGCACCTGATTTTCTCAGGAAAAGTTCGTCTCCCTTCCTTCTTCAGGAACTCAGGCCACTGACCCCTCCGAAGGCAATAGATATGTTTACATCATTAAAATTCATAGGGATGACAAAAATAATGTGTAACAGAGATCCCCCCAAAGTATGCAGTTAGAACAGAGTGATAGCTGAAATACTTTGTCGAGTGTGTGTAGGGAACAAGGAACAGTCGATCAGAAACCTGCCAACAAACAAGAAAATAAAGTACAATAATATATCATCACTGATGTAGGCATTCCCATACTCAGAATACAAATGACTCAAATAATAAATGTCGGCATGTGAAGATCCATGTCAATTAAGATAGGTCATGGCCACCAAACATACACTGTGGATCCATGCCAATATGACTTCAAATCTGAACATAGCCACCAAAAATACACTGTGGATCTATGTGTTAAAGACTCAAATTTGAAAATAGCCACGAGACATACAATGTGGATCTATGCAACAGTACAAAATGAATATAGTCCAACACAACCTAAATCTGTCAGAAAAGATCTAGGGTCTTCATCTCCACCACTCTATAGTACGAATCTAACCATGCGAATGCATGTATTGAAGTCAAACATGGTAGAAACCACTTGATTACCGGTCATTAGTGTATACCGTTAACAAGTGCGAGGGAAAACACCATTAATGTCAATGACTCCTAAGGTACTCTGGTACAATCCAACGAATGTGAATCAATGAGCTGAGGTCGAACACTCGACAAAATCTCTCGATTAGGGGTCGGTAATGAAAACCCACTGTCGAAAGCGAGGAAACCTACCATTGAGGCATGCAAGTTCCAAGGTACCAATTAGTTTCTAAGTCTAATTCTTGGATAATGAGTTGAATTCGACAGGGAAAGACTCGTCACAGGGAGGCCTTAATGTATCCCCCATCAATGACACAAAACGAGTAACAAGATTTGAAGTAGATCAGAGTAACAAGTGATTTAGGACTGACTCAGGGATGGTCGATGCAATAGAAGGCTTTAAGGACTATAGAAATGGTTGACACAATAGAAAGATTTTTGGGTTGGACATCTCTTTGAACATATTGACGACACGACAACTGTCTTGGAAACACTAACTCAACAACAGGGATAATAGACCGATTTTTAATCTTATAAAGGAGTATGATCAAGAGACAAGTGGATTTTCCAACCTAGACACAAGGTGAGTGAAAGGGTGTCATGTTCAAAAGCGACTCTTCCATGGAATACCGGTTTAGACATATTTCTTTCCCAATTTTTTCCCACACCATTTCTAGCAAGTACCCCTTTATTTTTACACAAGCTTGAGGAGGATAACATATGCTTGAAACGTAAGCTCATTCTTCAGATGAGTCGCTCGGAGTATGTTTAACGAACCCTAGGAAGGAGTGGTTCGGTCCCACTTGGGCCTTTCGATGTTTATTTAACGAGTCCAAAGAAAGAAAACTCATGAGTTTTTCATGTTTAGAGAGTCTGAAAAACACTTAAAGAAAACTAAGGTCCCATATGGGCCTTTCAATGTTTATTTTATGAGTCTAAAGAAAGAAAACTCAGGGGTTTTTCATGTTTATAGAGTCTAAAAAACACTTAAATAGAACTCTCTCAGTTCCTTTTTTGTAAAGTAGTCTAATGATACTGAAAAAGAGATAAACTATCGCTCAATAGAAGTTTTCTTCAAATACTTTAACGAGCGTGAAAAGAACAAGATCGCTCGGAAATCTTTTCATGTTTAGAGAGTCTAAAAAGAGCTTAAAGGGAACCCTAGTGGATTCCTTTTTCGTATAACCTTTACGAGTCCGAAAAAGTGATAAAAGTATACTCATTGATTTACGAGCACGAGAAATAAAAAATACCAAGCTCGGTAACTTATTCTCATGTATTAAAGAGCCTGAGAAAGAACAAAGACTAAGCTCAGAATTGTTTTCATTTTTACACAAGCTTTAAAACAAAACAAAACTATGCTTGGATCTGGTTTCATTTTTACACAATCTTGAACCAGAGGAAACTATGCTTGAACCTAGTTTCATTTTTAGACAAGCTTGGACCTAGTTTCATTTTTACATAAGCTTGGACCTAGTTTCATTTTTACACAAGCTTGAACCAGGGGAAACTATGCTTGAGGTAAGTGGTTTCATTTTTACACAATCTTGAACCATAGAAAACTATTCTTGGACTTCCCAACGCATAACACATGAATGGTTGGTACTTATCCCCCAGCTTAAGAAACTAGCGGCTCTACTTCAGCATGAAGTCCAGAGGCTGAAAGTATTGCCCCCCAAGCTTCATTTCATCCAACTACAAAGGTGGAGGAAATGAAGCTTCAAATACTAGACGAAGGACTTGACTCAAACAAAGAGGGGGAAAACTATTTCATTTTTTAACGAGCTTGACACAGAAACAAGAACTATGCTCTTAACCTCTGCTTCATTTTTTAAGGAGGTTTCCACAGAGACGAAAAAAAAACTATCCTTGTAAGTGGTTTCATTTTTTAATAAGATTGAAATAAAAAAACCATGCTCAAAGACCTCTGTTTCATTTTTTAATGAGGTTGCCTTAGAGACGTAAAAACTATCCTCGGGGTCTTCTTGATCATGGATTCCAAGAGGACAATGATCCAGAAGGAGACCATGTCAAGGGATAAAACTCGATCATGGCTTCCAAGAGGTATTCACCGGAAGGAAGAAACACACTCTGGAAGGACACCATGTTGAGGGTCGTGACAGAAGTAAATAGATCAGGCTCTAACAACCCTATCGAAGAGATCACCATGTCAGCTACTAGATCTAAGTCATCAGAAGTTGAAGCCATGGGTGACAACGCCACATAATTGACCTGTGGTGGGGGTGATACCATCTGCATATAAGAACCATTTAGGGAGGCAATCCAGGTGGGGTCAATGAATGAAAATTGATCAACAGTCATAACCTGTCCATCGTGAGGGAAAGATATCACATGAAAAAGAGTAGACACAATAGCTTTCATGGCATAGACATAATCTCGCCCAAGGAGTAAAGAAAAATCCAAGGGGTCTTGGACTACCATGACGTCAATAAAGGTATTTTTCCCTCCCAAAGTTATAGAAAACTGAGGAAGGGTCCCTAAAGGTTGACTAGTTCTTCTATTAAAAGCTAACAAATTCCCTAAATGGTCCCTCCTATTGTGTGTTTATTGGTTCATTGTATTGATACATGTTAATGTATTTCATATGTATTTGAATATATGAACATTATATATGTTATTTGAATGTATAACTACCTTGTAACAACCTATTCTTGGTTTTCTATTGCAGGCTAGTTCCGACAGATATCAGGAGCGCTTCAAGAAGCGAGAGCAGGGATCGACATCGAACAAAATATTCAAGGTGTGAGGCCTCTCCTTCTTTCTTTCTCTCTCTCTCTCTCCTTGTAAAAAGTAGTTATTTCTTATACATTTTGATATAGATGAGGGTAGGTTCTATATTCTAAATTCAGTCTTTCTCTATTGTGACTTGGTCACGGGGGGGGAAATGTATTAATCATAACTGACGACGATACTAGGGATTTGTTCCTAGTTTGGGTCGGTTGTAGGGTGTCTTGTGTGTCCTTTTTATTTATGTGAGTTTTCCTATTTTCCAAGCTTTGTTGCAAATATTTTATTATCTAGAAACTTTTCCATAAGTTTCTGGGAGTCTCTATGTTGAAATTCCTTTTTATTTTTCCAATTTTACAGAGTTATCTGCGTTTTTATATTATATCAGTCGTCGATATTCACGATTTACTATGTATGACCCATGGACATCTGCGAGTCATAGTTCACACAGTCGCAGACCTCTGTGCAATTTTTGAAAAATATTTTCTTTCTTCCATTTCTGGGATATTTAGGGGATTCTCCAGGTCATCTTGGACTTCCTAAGTTTGTGATTGCTTTGTATCACTTTGTTAAGTCTTTGAAAACTTCTAAGTCACACAAAATATCTTTATCTTGGTTTCCCAATGTTCTTGGCTTACTTTTAGCTTGGATTTTAAAGAAAAATTATTTTCCATGAATCATGTATCCTGGAGTTTCTTTTAGCATCTTTTGCTAGTTTTGCTTTTATAGAAAGAAAATTAAAAAAAAAAAAAAACTAGTTTTTCTGCTAGTTAGGTCTCTTTCTTTCTTTGCATTGTTTTTCATTGTTATTTGAAAAAGAAAAATATATTAGCATAGGTTTATGTTTTCTTCTCATATGGAAATCATTTCAAAATAAAAGTGAGAAATAAAATCCTTTTGTTTGCCTCTTTTTCATTTTGCATTAGGAAAGAATAAATTTTCATTTTAAGGTTTGAAGGATTGTTCATGCATTTTCTTTTTGAAAATCTTTTTTATTTGAATAATTAGCATAAGTTTTTCTTTGCCAGTGTTCTTATAAGTTTCATTTTTGTAAGAGTCTCAAACAACATCAATAGCACCTCCATACCCCTTGATAAAAAACAACCACTAAAACGAACACTAAACTTAAAATGTACTAGAATTTGTTTCTAGGGTTCACAAACAAGTTTAGGGTTAGGGCCTTGGATTAGGATTGGAGAGATAACTCTCCAAAACCATTGAAAAAACATAGGAGTATAAGATAGGGAGAGTCTCAAATCCAACTATCATATAAGTATAGTTGGGAGCCTCCTATAACAAAAGAGATAAACATGAGGTCGCATGAAGGAGAGTTGAGGAGACTTCCCCTCCGAATCTTGAGTAAGCATGGTGGAAAGATCGCATATTGGGGGTTTCTCTGGTGCCTTTACCTTCATGAGAGACTAGACTTTTGAAGCTTCGAGATTCATTACCCTACCCATGCGTTCGATCCCAACTGTCAACTGTATGCCCAAGATGATGATTGTGAGTTGGTAACCTTAGTGGATTTTCCTAGGCATATTAGAGATGACTATGGGGAATTTTTGTGGTACCTGGGGTAGATTTCGTATCACACTTTTCAGTACTTCTAGAATGTTCCCCATGAAGTGTGGGTGCTTACATTGGATAAGGATGGTTAGTGGATATCAAGATAACTAATTCTCACTCCTTCGTTCATTGGTTCACATGACTTAATCAACCCATGCCTTCATCTAGAAGGTCCATCTCCACTTTTTCATTGCTTTGGATTCAACACCTCATCCACCTGGGCTCAATATTTGGAAAAGTTGTTTTCTTGAGATGTTTCTCTTAGGGATTTTTATTGGAGTGTTTCTTTGTGTAGTTGGCCTTAGGTTATTTTAGTGTCACTGCTTTTGGATCATTGATTCAGGGTGGTTGAACAACCACTCTGCTAGTCAGGAAGGACCCCTGGTATTTCTCTTGAAAGTGTGGAGCCACCTCCTAGAAGGCATGGATTTTTATACCACTCGTTCACTAGAGTTAGTGCATGAGACTTTTATGGACATGAAAAATATCACAAGGGATGAACTTGCGCATAAGAATGATATGGCCAAATTTCTTGAGGATACCAACCAAGGGACCCCTTCCCAAGGGGATTTTTGTGTTTTTCCTTTCTTTGAAAACTTTGGTGTCCCCTTGATGGGCACTTTCAACATTCCTGGTTTGAATGTAGGGATACCAGTTTGGTTATGGACCACTCCGAAGGTCCCAAATTCTATTGATGCTTCTCAGATAAGAACCTTATGTGAGGGGAATCATACGGATTTTGATCCTTCGTCTTCTGAATCCACAAAGTTTACTTATCCTCCTCCTCCCCCTTCTGGTGAAAGTCTTGCTACTAGTAGCCAAAATTCTAAGTTGGATAGGAAGAGGGAGAGTAAGAAGAAGAAGTCACCAACCTCTACTAGTCATGTTGGATACTTGTCACTATCCTCTGCAAGCCATGCTGGGGGAAAGTGACCATCCTATACTAGTTATGATGGAAGCACAATCCCAATCACTACAGGTAATACTGGCATCAAGTCACCAATCTCTATGAGTCATGTTGGATATAACTCAATAACCTCTAAACATCATGTTGAAGACCAGTACCCAACCTTTGCAATTCATGTTGGGGACAAGAGCCTAGTCTCTACAAGTCATACTAGAGTTNGAAAACCAACCTTTTTTAGTGATGTTATATATTGTTCAACAACATTTGCGATTCATGTTGAAGACAAGCAACTAGCCACTGCAATTCATGTTGGGGAATGAGTCTAGTCACTACTAGTCATACTAGACAAGCATCACCAACCTCTGCAAGTCATGTTGGAGATAAAAACTTAGCCACTACGATTCATGATGGGGGAAACCCACCAGCTACTGCAAGTCATGTTGGGGGCCCTTCTAGTTCAGATTCCTATTTAGTTTACCACCCATCTATTCAATCATTGGTTGATTAAGTGGTTGTTTCAATGCAATCTTCGACCAACACCACTCTTGTTTTGATGGGTAATGCATCTCTTGACCATGTTGTCTCACATCCTATTCAATCGATGGTTCAGGAAGTGGTCATTCCAATGCAATATTCATTCAATCCCACTCTTCTCTTGGAGAGTAACAAGTCTAAGGAAGTGGTCTCGTCGATGCAATCTTTAGCTGATCCCACTCCTCTTTCAGGGAGTGATTTATCTTTTTACCATTTCCTTAGCATTTCCATTTCAATACCTTATGAATAAGGGAGCATTCCACTCTCTTCAAGTACACTCCCTTCAAGTCCTAGGATGGTTTCCTTTGATTGGAATGATCTTGTAGAGCCTCGTCTTCCTTCTTTTGCATCCATCCAAATAATAGTTGGAATTAATTCATTAGGAATTCACTAAAGTATTGTAGATTAAGGATCCTTTACAAGTATTTTATTATCCTCGACTTGGAAATATTTGGGTTCTCCCAAGCCTGTGTCAACTACCAGTGAGTTGCCAGCTTTCAACAAAAGACCTAGCTAATGTCTAGGGATTCTTCTGTAGTTTCCTATCACGTTAGGTGCAAAGACTGTCCTATTCAATATGTTAGTGGTTCCAGGACCTTTAGACTTTAATTTTCTTATTGTGCGTGATTATGTATATGCAATGAATGTTGTGGTGTCTACATTTTTCGTGTGATACATTTCCCTCACAAAAAAAGCATCATCACTATCGATCATATTTCATCCGATAATATCCATCCTAGTTCGTATTTACCTCAAGTTTCCCCTTTGTGTTTTCCTGGTGTTCAAGTAGAATCTTCCCCTCCATGGGTGAATTATGTGGCATCTTATCCTCGATGTTAAATTTCTCCTGAGAAGGATCCTTTACAATTATGTTAACCTTCTCGAGACAACGCCTCAACAATTGATCAGGTGTTTTATCCGATGGGAGAATGGGAGCCCTTTCTTCCCCCTATTGACCCAAGTAATATGATGTTTCCTCTTGAGTTTGATCTTGTTGTTTGAAAGACCTAAATCCATAGTATTTGTTAATTTTCGAGCCCTGGTTTCATGGATGTTGAGTTCCCTTCAGATGAGGCCATCCTTGAAGCTATGATTATGGATCTTTTACCTCCTTCTGAACTAGAAGATTTACTATTTAGTTACCAATGAAACCCTTGGCTTGAGCCTAACAATGGGATATACCTAGATGTGACTTGCCCAACCCCTAAGTGTCCTTTTAAGGGATTGGGTATTAGAATTTTCTCTTTTCTCAACTAATATCAAATATTATCTTCCCTAGTGCCATCATCTTCTGCTCGCTTAGAGATTTCCAACAATGGATGTTTCACCCAAAACTGAGCTATATATTGAACTTTATGGCCTTCCCAAGGTTCTTTGGTCTTCAACCTCTATATTTATGACATGTGGTGTCCACATGACACCTTGAAACACTTTCCATCTGACATGGTGACTATGTTGCACCCACGTGGTGCCTGTAAATTCTACCACGAGGAGGTTCGGATCCACGCAAGACCATCATTGTTATCGCTCGTAATCGTTTCTAGTATTCTCTTCACTCACCTTCGACAAATACATTATCAAAGGATATTCCCTTTCAATGTTGTCCAGTTGAAGCTAGAATGATTTGAGTAGTTTAACTTCTAGGAAGTCAAGGTATCAAGGTATATACCCCTATCCTTGCTAGATGGTTGTAGACGTAATTCGTAATCTCTCGATAAATGATTGAGATTGATTCAGGTACTAATATTCTCCCACCTGGTTGAACCCACTCAACTCATCCACTGATGGGTAAGTGACACGTGACACTCCAAACTCACTCTAGATGCCTCATTGGTGTGCCACATCAGCCATGACATTATGAATTAATTATTTTAATGTAGGAAGGACTCATGACAGATCAATGGCTATTGAGTTGTATCTCCATTCACCAACCTACGATGGAGATCTTCCCTCTATCAAATTGACACTCCTAAGTCATCAGAGGATTACTTTGAATCCTTTGAAGTCATACTCTGGTAACGGTCAATACTGGACCAACTCAACCCTCGCTCAATCCAGTCACCTAATCAACTATTGATGCATGTCTTCACATTGACACTCCCTATTAGCTCTCACCCTTCGGACTTACTATTGGGACCCATAATGATAAACAACTAGGGTTTCATCCCTCTTGCTTACATATTGACAGCTCAAATGGGCATGGCTTCAGAGTCCTTCTTTCATAGTTATTCTCATAGTAAATGAGATTTCCCTCCGAAGGCCTCACTCCAACAGGTTTGTTTTTTAGTTTCTCATTCAGATTCCTTCCCATGATGTCCGACGGATCTCTCCGATGCTACGAATCTGACCACCCAACGATCAATGGTCACAATATCTTTAGATCAACAATTGTGGTTCTTCGTTGACCAACACATGGTTTACTAGATCATAACTATCCTCTCTAAGGACTTATCCATTTTTCCAAGTACTGCAAGACTTCGGTTTCTAACTTTCCTGGACTCAAGATGAATCTGTGGCCATTACAAACTATCAAACCTAAGGTTAAGGCCTCACATGATTTGCAAGCTCTCCACACAGGGAACATATAAGTATTCTATATGGTAGCAATTTGTATTTATTCATTTTTACGATTTAAACAAGCATTAGTGTACATCATGCTAGCACTCTGTAAATTCATTTGGCTAAGAAAATGAAAGACAGAGGTGTTGGATCATGTTGTCATTGATGCCAATGGTTTGATTACTTGGGAGATTGTTGGATCATGTTGTCATTGATGCCAATGGTTTGATTACTTGGGAGATTGT
>JASDQU011441746.1:0-21440 GCA_032191745.1 Picea mariana
ATTTAATGTAAAGTTTTATTATCTCTCATATATTCTTGGGTGGAAGGAAGGGGAAAGGATGGAGAGTTCAACTCTCTCTTGATATTAGAAGATTGTATCTTTCTCTTGTAGTTTTATCCCTCCCTTTACATTTGGAATATGTAGCTACCTTTGGAAGTCATTACTTCCCTTGAACAATAACTATTGATTATTTCTCATATATTGTGCATGGTGTATTGTGGTGTATTGGTGTAACTCTTATACTATTGTTCATTTCTCATTGTATATAGTTGAATGGTTCAAGTATAAGTTGAAAAAGGTTTTAAATTTTACTTGATACTGATTCACCCCGCTCACAGTATCAACACAAACATGTTTCCTTTTGGGAAAATGAGACATCATGTCTACCGTAATTCATGGAAATAGGATAAATTATATTCTTTGTCATATTCACCCTAGAAAATAAAATCTAAAACTACATCATACCCTTTTTGGGTAAGTTTTCCAACTCTAATGAAGTTATATTTCAAACCTGGTGCATGGTACACATATGATATGTGTCTTTTTTGGCCTTGTTTGGTGAGGATGTTGACCATTCCTTTTCCCATAAAATTTACAATATTGTATGTCCCCAATTTAGCTTCATTCCTTACTTAATCATTTAGCTTTCCAATTAGGATTTTGTTTCCTATCATATTATTTCTACACCCACTATCTATAATCCAAATATCATTAGAATTCTTTGGGGTAGCATTACAAGTAAGGACTAAAAAGTATTCATAGTTTTTAGAGGTGTTAGAATAGTTTGCATCATGTTTGCTAAGGTCAGCCTTCTTCTTCCTACATTCATGTGCATAATGACCTATATTATTACAAGAAAAACACTTAACCTTGGATTTCTCATACCTTTGATTTCAATGTGAGCTTATTCTGTTGCTCCTCCTTGAATTATGAGGGTTTTGATATAGTCTCCTTTCTTGTTATAAATCTTCCTTACTATTTATTTAGTCATTGTTTATGTTTCTCCTGCCCCTGCCTCTTGACCTTGATATTACCACTACAAGGATAACACCTTTTTGCGGAACCTCCTCGAAAAAATTATACCTTCTCTGTTATAGCAAAGGTTGTTAGCGGAGGTGGGTGAATGAAGGTTTTTGCGAAGGTTTTAATATTGGTGTGACTAAGTCGACCAACTGCACCAGTGCGCCTAAGTCGAAAAAATACACCAATGTGACTTAAGTCGTCTTAGACACATTGGTGTGGATAATTGACCTAAGGTGAGCAGGCAAAGGTTTTCACATTGTTGTGCTTAAGTTGACTGTGCACATCGATGCTCCTAATTCGATCATGTGCACCAGTGCTTAAAAAATAAAGCTCACCAATAACTACACTATGATCCGAATTTATGAGCGGAACGAAATGAATAACAGATTGAATACTGTAACACAAAGATACAGAGAACAACAACATATATCAAGTGAACAATAAATTCTATTGAATAAATAAAATAGGTTGAAACTATAAAACTACAGAACTGAAACAACTTGTTGGAATGGTGGTAGCTATCTCTGAGAAGAGATGTGGCTTCTACGTGCATCCATCTTAGAAAAATGATTACAATGAGGCTCTAAATCCCCTTTTAACATTACTCATGAATTCCAAAACCTTAGATATCCAAAAACCTAACCCTAGGATATGAAACACCAAATGTTATGTGGACCCCGATGGGTAAGTTGGTACCTCAACTTCCCGGGGTTGTAAATTTTGCATATGACCTCCATTTTAGGAGCGTGATAGCCCATTGGAAAGGTCATCTCAAGAAATACAGATTATGCCGTCAAACTTTGACTCCATTTACAGTTTGACTTTGGCAAGAAAAAAAACACTGTTTAGGGCCCCAAAACGGCCTTGGAAGTACAAAAAGATGTGCTGACATGAAAACTTCCAAAATAATCCAGTTGGATTAGGTGGGTAGCCACCAGTATCCACCTGGAAGATGTGTAGGGCTTCAGATAGCGCCAGAAGTGTATAACCCATAGTTAAAAATAATTACAGCAGAATGTGTTGAACTAAAAATTGTCAATAGGAGACAGTTGAAGTAGGTGGGTGGCCACCAATATTCACTTGGATCAGTCCTCCCCCCTTATGAAGTAATGGTATCCATTGTGTTGAGTTCCCCCATCAGGTGAGGAAATTTTTGTTGAATTTTGCCCTGGGTGAGACACTTTCCTTGGTGTAGGAGCTGCCCTACCTTGACAACCTGATAAATATGGATCCTCTGCCGGCAAGTGCCCTTGACCTTTGTGTCCACTATATGGTTAGTGGATGTTTGTTCCATGAAATTAGGGTTGATATCTATTGGTTTTAGTTGTTCTATGATCTCTGAGGTGTCTAATAATGGTGGAAAATATGGCCGAAGGAGGTCCAAAATGAACACTAGGTGAAAGCCAAGGAAGGGTGGAGTTTTGAGATCAAAAGAATTGCTACCCACAGCCTTGGTGATAGTGTAAGTCCCATAGCAAAGTGGGCGAAGCTTCTGATGGGGACCTGTAAGGTGCTCTTTCTGCATATGCAACCAAACCTTGTCTCCCACTTGAAACTGGTGTGGTACCCATTGTTGATCATGGTGCTACTTGTACTTAGCATTGGATTTCTGAAAAATCTCATGGACTTGTTGGTGGATGTGCTAAATCTACTCAATGAAACTGATGGATTTGTTGGACTTAGATTGAACATGGGAAGATTCTATCTGTGTGGTTGAAAGAGGTAGTGCAACATCAATGGGACCCAAGGGTTGGAATCCTAGCCCCACCTGAAATGGGATATGGCTGGTGGAGCTATGGAGAGCCTTGTTGTAGTCATGATGAAAATAGGGAAGACTCTCATCCCATGTACGCATATGCTTAGAGTTGTACATGCGTAGGATGTGCACAATCATCTGATTGATGACCTCTATCTGGACATCATTTTGAGGGTGGAAAGCAGTGGATTTAGTGAGCTTTGTGTCCAATAGTGACCAGAGACTCGACCAAAATGTGTTGAGGAACTTGATGTCCCAATTAAATATGATGGTTTGTGGTATCCCAAAATGGACCCAAACTCATTCGAAGAAGATCTTGGCAGTATATTCTACTGTGATTCTCTTCTTGTAGGCTATGAGAATGACCATCTTAAAAAATCGATCAACTACCACAAATACACAATCATTTCCTTTCTTGGTGGATGGAAGACCAGAAATGTAATCCATCGAGATGGATTCCCAAGGCCTCTTGGGAGTAGGAAGAGGGGTGTATAAGACTTGCTTCTTGATGGATGGCTTGGAAATGGCACAGGAAGTGCAAGATCTAATATAATTACTGACATCATGTCAATTTTTTGGCCAATAAATTTTTTTCTGTAGAACGACCACAATTTTCTCCATGCTAAAATGTCCTGCCATCTGACTGTAGTGAGCCTCCCAAATCAACTTTGCATGCTCACTTACAGGAACACATAGATGGCCCATATTGCATAACGAACTTTCGTGAATGTGAAAATCAGTGAAATTCATGCCTCTACCCAAGAGATGATAGGTGGTGGAGAAGTCTGGATCTTACTGATAAATTTGGGGCCACTAAAATCCCTCATGCCCACAGGAATGGAGCATGTTGGTGAGTGAAGCCATGGGAGGTCGACTGAGGAAATCTTCGATACAATTTGTGCTCCCTATCTTATACTTGATGTTAAGATGGAACTGCTGCAGGTAGGTGGACCACTTCCGATGGCGGTCTTTCTGAAACTTCCCATGTGTCTGTATGAAATGTAGAGGCTTGTGATCAGTGTGGATGATTGTCTCCTTTCCCATAATGTAATGTTTCTATTGACGAGAGGATTTTACAATGGAATAAATTTCCTTGTCATAGGTGGGATATTTTCGAAGAGTATCTAAGAGTGTCTCATTATGGTATGCTACCATATGACTGTGCTAAGTGAGAATTGTGCCTACAACATAGTCAGATGCATCAGTCTCAATATCGAATGGTTGTTGAAGAACAGGTAAGGAGAGTACTGGAGTTGAGCACATGCAATGCTTCAAATCATGAAATTCCCGTTATTGTTCCTTCACCACATGAAATTTCCCTACCACCGCCCTTGTTCACTTGGATGAGGGCCCATGAAATATGGGATAATCCCAACATGAACCGCTGGCAGAAGTTGGAAAGTCCCAAGAAGATCTGAAGCTTGGTTAGTGTGGTATGGGTTGGATAATCATGAATGAATTGGATCTTAGCTGGATAAACATGTACCCCGTGTTCATCAACAATGTAGCCCAATTATTAGACCATGTTCATGCCAAAGGATCATTTTTCAAAGTTGGCATATAGCTTGTGCTGCCGCAGAGTGCTCAAAACATGTTGAATATGCTGCATGTGATCCTCCCAAGTTCTATTGAAGATGAGGATGTCATCCAAATATACCACCACAAAAGAGTTGGTGAAGGGTATCAATACATCATCCATCAACCTCATGAAAGTGACTGGTGCATTTGTTAAGCCAAAGGGCATGACTAGCCATTCGAAGAGACCTTCTTTATATTTGAAAGTTGTCTTCCATACATCAGTTGGTTTGATGGGAATCTGGTGGTAGACATAATTTAGGTCAATCTTGCTGAAGAACTTTTCCCACTTGAGTTGGTCAAGAAGGTCATCAATTGTAGGAATTGGGTACTGGTTCCTAACTGTGATTTTTTTTAATGCTTTGTAATCAATCCAAAGTTGCCAGGTCCCATATTTCTTCTGCATCAATACAATCATGATTCTGCAAGGGGAGGAGATGGAGTCTAATATGCCCCTCTTGAAGCAACTCTTGGATCTGATGCTCGATTTCGTCATTTTCCATTAGCGAGAAATGATAGACTGATCCATTAGGAAAAGGCACACCGAGGGTTAGATCAATTGGATTCTTGACTTGGTAGTGCATCAGTGCATTGATGGGTGAGGAGAAGATCTCTCTGTACTATTACAATATCCCATCCACTTGCGTCTACTGCAAAGAGAGGCTCTGTGTAGAGGCCACATATGTGGATATGACCTTCTACTTACAGTGAGAATGGATCACAAAGAATATGAACTTATCGTTCTGTGAAATGACCTTATTTCTTAGCAGAGATTAAAGAAATAGCGGTAGGCAACACTACCTCTGATATCCTGTACAATTGTCTACCCAAAGTAATAATAACACTGTGGGGTCAAGAATCATACATAATATGTTTCTTCCACAAATATGGTTGTCCTAAAAGAAACATCACAAACTTCAAGGGGAGAAATATCACATAATACCTTGTCTTTGAAAGGCTTGATGTCGTAGGGAAGACATGACTATTGGATGACGCAAAGATCTCTTCCTTGGCGAAGGCATCCGATGGTGTAGGGATGTGAGTGCGGCGTTGTTGGTAGGTCCAACATCTTGACAAATTCTACTGAGATCAAGGTCTTCTGATTGCCGCTATCAAAAATGAAATGAAGTGAAGCCATCTTTACCCACATCTGTGAGTGAAAGAGGTGTTCCCCTTCCTCTGATTCTTCTGGTTCGCTTGCATGGAATTTAGTTGTAGAAACAATGGAACTGGGTTTAGCATCGATAATACGCTTCCCTCCTTATAGATTTGATTCAGAGTTAGAATCTTCCTCTGACTCAGAAGCTTTCATCTCGACCACCAGTGACTTCTTGGAGTGACATTCCTTGGTGTTGTGCCAAGGAATTTTATGGTATTCACACCATTTTCCCATGTCCTTCTTTGAATTCTCATTACCTTTCTTGTGTTGTGGCTTAGACTGGTTGTATTGAGAGTGGCCATATTTTCTTTGTCCCTTATTTTGTGGGTTGGGGTCGCATTTTCCCTGCTTTGGCTATGAGGAGTTTGAAGATTCAAACTCTCGCCTCTTCTGCTTAAATTTCTGCTCAATCTTGAAAACATATCTATAAGCCATACCCGATGATGCAATGTCCAGAAACTCTATTTCCACCAATATCCACCTGGATCACACTATGAATAGAACATCCTATATATGAGGTTTTAACACCGATGTGTCTAATTCGACTGAGACCGCACCAATGTGCCTAATTGACTTATTGCATCGATGCTCCTAAGTCGACCAACCACACTAGTACTCTTACAAAATATAACGCTTCGATACTTAACAAATAAAGTGCACTGATAACCGCTATTCATATAAAATAATAAAATTCTAAAAGCAATACTTCCCCAATAACAAAGCACACCGGTGCTCCCCCAATAACAAAGTGCACCAGAACAATTGATTTTTAAACAAAAATAATAATTTAAAAACCATAAACATTCCATGATGCGCTTAGAAACCAATAAATCCCCAGTGCGTTCTGTTAAAAAAAAATGTACCTGTGCATCTTACTATTAGGCGCACGATTAAAGGTTAAAATTAAAAAATAATTACCAAACCGAATCAATGCGCCAAAATTTACAACGCAAAAATGAACGAGAATTTTATGTTTTCAAAATATATTTGTTTATAAATGAAAACCCTGATCATTATTTCATTCTTTTGTCAAAATTTAGAGGGGAGATTTGTGCAAGCGAGATTTACGAGCAAAGTCTTTGGAGTGGGTAGAATTGTTTGAAGAGACATATTTACATACAAATATGTAGAGGAGAAATTTCAGGTATGTAATTATATTCTATTAATTATCTTAATCTTTCCCCTATTTGATTCAAATAAATTTCAGTTCATTATCGAAAAAATTAAAGGGCTTCATAGTTACATTCAATATTGGAAGCCCTAGCTCCCTTGTTGTATCTCTTGGTTTTCTTGTCTATATTTCACAAGTATAATTTTTTTTAAGTAATAGATTTGTATAGGGTTTCTTTACTTATATATGATACATTTGGTATTTGTTGCAATGAGATCACTCATTTCATTAGATCTCAAACCCTGTTGTTGTCAATTTTCTTTTAAGAAAATGCTTATGCATTTCATGGTGTGCATTGTACAAGAATAGTGCATCGATGTGTATGTTCCTTTACAAGAATGAAGCAACGATTCTCTTTCAAAACATAACACCCTGGTGCTTAAAAAACAAAGTGCACTAGTAATCATTATTAATATAAAATATTGAAATGCTAAAATGCATTGCAATGCTCCCCAATAACAAAGCGCACCAAAACAATTGATTTTTAAATAACAAAAAATAAATAAAAACCATAAATATTCCACAGTGCGCTTAGAAACCAATACATCCTCGGTGCATTCTAGTTAAAAAAACACACTAGTACATCTTATTGTCGGGAGCACCATTAAAGGTAAAAAAAAACATATCAAACTGAATCATTGCGCCAAAATATACAACAAAAAATGAGCCATAATTTTATATTGTCAAATTGTATGGGTGAGTGTAAGAAGTTCATGGATGAAAAAGTGGCAAGTGAGTCAGTAGGAATGCGCACTCATAGGAGCGCATGCCCTTTCTTAGGAACGTGCACGTGTTCCTAAACCTATAGGTTCGGAAGTGCCTAAACCTCCACGAGGATTTCCACATAGGTTTAGTGTCAGGAATGCATGTGCATTCCTAATGATAAACATTTTTAAAGGGTCACGAGAATGATTTTTTCTCATTGTCTAGGTATGTTTGATTTATCTTATTTTTAACCCAATTTAGTTTTTTGTTCCCAAGAATCTAAATTAAAAAAAAATTATAATTTGTATTTTAATTTAAAAACCCACCTAATTTACATGCCATGTATTTTAAATTGCAACATATATAATAAAATGGAACCCTGAGACAATGTAAACCGCTTAGAAGAAAACCAATAAGATCAAAACCCCAACCCATCACAACCACCCAATGTAAACACTCAAATTGATGAGGGGTTGGTTATATTAAGAACCCTTGAGGAACAATTAAGGGACACTAGAGAACCTAACAGAGTCTCCTTCGCCACTTCTTTGGACATCATTGTGAAGTCCATTGCAATTTCCCAAGGGAAATTGATCCAAGTGGATATTGGTGGCCACCCACCTATTCGAACTGGCTCCTCTTGTTCATTTTTAGTTTATCACGTTCTTTTGTACTTCTTTGTAATTGTGGGTTCTACACTTTTGGGGATGTCTGAAGCCCCACACATCTTCTAGGTGTACAATGGTGTTCTCTCACCTAATCCATCTGGCTTATTTTTTATGTTTTCATGTCAACAGATCTTGATGTACTTCCAGGGCCATTTTGGATCCCTAATAATTCTTTTTTGGCTTGCCACAGTCAAATTGTATACATAGTCAAAGTTGGATGGTGTAATGTGTATTTCTCTGAAATATCTTGCCAATGGTCTATCACACGCCTAAAACAGAGGTCGTATGAAAAATTTACAACCCTGGGAAGTTGAGGTACTAACTTACCCATATGGGCCCACATGACTTTTGGTCTTTCACCTCCTAGGGTTAGTTTTTGGATGTCTAGGGTTTTGGAATTCATTAGTAATATCAAAAAGGCCTCTAGAGCCTCATTGTGATCATTTTGCTTAGATGGATGCACGTAGTAGCCACATCTCTTCTCAAAGATAACTACCACCATTCGAGCAAGTGTTTTCAGTTCTATAGTTTTACAGTTTCAACCTATTTCATTTATTCAATAGAAGATATTTTTCACTGGATATTTGTGTTGTTCTTGATATCTTTATGTTTATTGTATTCAATCTGTTAATCAGTTCGTTCTGCTCCTAAATCTAGATCAGTGGTATCAGAGTGGTTTTCTCTTCATTTATTTTTATTCATGCATGTCCCTGACAAGATCTGGGTACAATAAGTTGGGACTTGAACTAATTGATCCATTGCAATATCGATCATTCTGAGCCCGACAATAACCCATGGGAGACAAAAATAAATACAATGGAGTAGGAGATCCTTTTAAAAAGTTTCTCGAGGAAGCCCTTGTATGACAAAGCAATGAAATGATGGAAAAATTTGCACAGATCCTTCAGCGACTGCCCATAGGAGAAGCATATTCATCAAGCAGCCATGCAAGCCCCTTCAAGGTACAGGTAAATTTTGACATTCCATTATTTAAAGGACCAATAGATGCAGATGATGTATATAAATGGTTTAATCTTCTTGAAGGGTATTTTTTGGTCCACAATTTTTTCGATAGGAAAAAGATTACTTTTGCACTCGTCAAGGTCGTCCCCCATGTTAAGGACTGGTGGGACACTTACTCTGAGCAAAGGGCCATAGAGGAATCTACAATATTTTTGGTTTCCCCTACATGGGATTCCTTCTGAGAAGCCATTAAATAACAATAATACCCTTTTGGAAGCTACGAGGACCAGAAAACCTATTGGGCACAAGCCCATTTTGGGGAAAAGAATAATTTTGGAGAATAACGCGCAAAGAAGGAAAATACAACTGTTAGGAAAAGTAGCACGTTCATGGTAAATGTACATGCATCTGAGGAAACCATGTGAGGCACACATGTAAGAATACCTAACCATGATAGGTTTAGGGTTTTGGTAAGAGGATGTAATGGTTGATAAGCCAAAAATAAGTATAAATAGGTACTTAGGAGGTCTAGGTCAGAGTTCAAATAGTTGGATAGGGGTTCAGTGTGATTGTAATGGTAGAACACAAGAGTGTCTGTAAAACCCGATCTCTTTTTATAATCTTTTGAGCTGGGGAGAGGAAAGAAGGTAGATATTGAGGGTTAGATCACAAGCTGAGGAGCCTGGTGTGATCTAGTCCACCTCATTAAAGATCTTGATCCAATTGAGGGAGAATTCTAATGCGCGCGACACTATATATATGATAGAAGAATAATAAAAGAGCCCAAGAGCCAGATCTTTATGGACGTAGCCCATGAGGGGGTGAACCACAGTATCTTATGTGTTATGTGAATGGTTCATTTCTATATCTTTGTTGTTAATGGTTAGATCTTAGATTAATGTTTGATGAAGTAGCTAGATCTGATTGTTTTACTTGCATGAATAATAATGATAAATTACTTAGAATAGATGGATGTTATAGTAAATAAATAAATATCACAAGGTTCAATTCTAGATCCCCGCTCATTCCCAGGCTGCAAGCACCTGAGCATTGCATCCACCAATAGAACTATCTCGAGTGAGATTGCGCAGTGCACCTTGTGTACTGTGTTTCCTTCTGGTTTACCAAGGGGGCCGATAGTTTTAGAGGATTTTGTTGGAAACCATAGTAGATTTGAACCTAGGTTAGCCCAAGAATGGTAGCAAGAGAGAAGTAACCAACAAATGGTTATGTTGCCGACTGAAACTGCATAGGATTGAGTGAGAGGGATCTGCGAAATAATCACACAGAAAATGATAGAATAGAGGGGAATGTTTAGACCGTGGAACCCAACGAAGGCAGAGATCAAAAGCTGGTTGAAAACAAAGGAGCTGGAATTTGTGCAGAAAGATAACAAAAACCTGGAGTTAACACCACACAAATATTTGGACAAGTGCGTGTTTATCAACCTACATGAGGTGTTTTTCTGCAATTTCTCGCATGTATTGCAGGAGTGGTTGTTGAAGCTGAAAGATAATAATACTATGAATTAGATCAGACAGATCGAGTGGAACCCTATAGAGATCACGTAGTTACAACAAGTAGACAACAAATTCACATGCGTAGTGGATTTCTGGCTAGACAATATTGTCGTAGGCTTTACCACAGAATTTGCAGTAGATACCGTGAAGTCTTACAACATAGTATAGCAGTAGTTCCTGAAGGGACCTAGAGGTAGGTATATCAAATCAATATATACTTACATCAATATTTTACTGTATAACAAAGGTGTAATGATAATGGCATCAAACAACTAAACTCCCTGCGTGCATGGGGGAAGAGGGGAAGCACTGACTAGAGATGGAAGGATGGAGGGATAAATGGAGAAGGGAAAAAAGGATTCCATGGAACCAATCATGATGGAGGAATATCATATCAATCAAATAATGGAAATATCTGGAAAGATGCGCAGTGGATCACCCTACCAATATAAGATGAATAATAAAAATAGAGCCATAACTTAGAGATAGGGCTTGGTAAGTGATGAAGAAGAGGTAAAGGATCTTCGTGCTTTAGAGCAGATTGAGGAAATCCTGCGTGCAACATATGAAAGGAAGATAATATGTCCAAGGGTAGGAACATAAAACAACACTCCTATCCATATCAGTGTTAGTGTGGAACCCTTAAATCCATGTGCGACTAATATACCAATAATAAAACCACCATTTAGACAACTGAATTTTAGTGGAAGGAAGACAACATGAAGTACATCTAGTCAAGGAGCAACAACTGGAGGAGACAGTTCAAGAAGTAGTTGTCAAGTATCTACACTACGTGGAGGTAGTATTTCATAATTTAGGATGGTAGGACATGATCCCACCATTAGGTTACCAGAATTCAAGGGAGAGGCATCAGAGGATCCTGAAAATAACTTGTTTATCCGTGATAACATATGGGAAGAAAAGCAGATCACAAATGAGGATAAAAAACTTTCACAGTTAGATATCACACTAAGATACCACACATTGGATTGGTACATGATCTTAGTTGCAAACATTCCACTAAGAACAACCGGGATGATTGTAGATGTCAAGAAGATATTGATAAATGAATTTCAAAAGCTTAGCTTTGAAGATCAATACATGCATGAGATGATTGAGATCAGATAGAAACCATGAGAGTCTGTTTGGGAGATCAATCATAGGTTAAATGGTTGAAAGGTAAATTGAAATATATCATGACTGACATGCAACATAGACATCTCTTTGTGAACTCACTATTGTGACATCTGAAATACCCTTTGAGGTAGTAGAAGTTTCAAACTCAAGAATAGGATCTATAGGAAGCCATACAACTAGAAGAGAACCAATACGAGAATATAGATCCAACAATAGGGGAGCTAAAGGAGGATCTAAATAATCTAACATTTCAATTAAACCAGAACAAGGGTAAGGACAAAAGAGAAGTTGTTCAGTGTACCACATGTAGGACAGAAGGACACCACAAGAATAAATGCCCAACTTTTGTGTAGTACAAGGAAATAGGGCCACCAAACCCTTTTCCCACAGGAAGACCATGGTGCTAGATCTGTAAAACACATGGAAATGATCCATATCATTTTCCAATGACGCACAAGTATCAGACAGTACCCAAGAGTTCATACTGCAACTTTTGCAAGTCAGTGGGCCATGATGACAAAGACTATAGGATGATGGAGCTGATGAGTGAAATAACATTAGACACCTATGGGGTGCAGGTAGAAATGATGACAGGGAAAGCTATACCAAATTTTAACCAAGTACCAACCCCATATAACACTGTGCAACAATATTATAACACTGCACAACCACAATACAATAATGCGCAACCACAGTATAATCCCACACAACCATTGTATAATCCCGTGCAGAATAATCAGGTACCTAAGTACAATGCATTGTGAGGAGATCGAGCTGGATACATAGGTGGAGGACGAGGTAGAGGAGGCTTTGGAAGAGGCAGAGGACTGGTGATATGTATTAATTATTGACAACTAGGACACTATGCACAAGAATGTCCACTCCCACCTGCGACATGTATGTATTGTCGTGCATCAGATCATGACACAGAAGATTGTCCAATAATATTGGGGAAGATCCACAAGAAGAGGAATCAGAACAATCAGAATGTACAATGGATATCTACAGAAGATAGAGAGGATGGAATAAATATCAACATAGTCACACATGGAGGAGATAAAACAAGACCTGATGCAGTAAGACAAGATACAACACAACACCAATGGGTGAAGAATAATGCTGAACCACAAAAGCATCTTGATGAATAGAATGAAAAGGATACATTCAAGAAAGACATACAAAAATTATTGAAGCCAAATATTGCATCTACAACAACTGCCCAACATACTCAGGACGTACCAATGTATGAGATGCCTTCATCGCTATATCACACTAATGAAGCACATCCCCTAGGACAAGTAAGTACTATTAAGGATTTTTTGCAATCATGTGTTAAACTACTAAATGATCCATAATCTTTTAAAGTATTGCAAAATATGTTAGAAATATGTAACACAGAGGTAGAGGGGAAGATAGAGCAGAAAAAATTTAATCACTTGCATACAAGGAGGAGAACAAGCAGAGAATTCATAATGAATGCCAACATTAGAGACTTCAACATGGGGGATATTATTGTTATGTTTTGAGCTATTATTAGATTTATTTTCAATTTACTAGATAAAAATAGCATAGGTAGGATCATTGAGAGAAACACATTCACAAGATACACAACATTTATCTTGGGAAATCCTCATGGGGGAGAAAACCCAGCAAAACATTCCTTAATATAGATAGCCAATACAATGCCAAGATAATAAACCAAAACACTAGAGAATATCCAACACTGAGCAATGCGCCTCTCTCTTCCTTCTTCTCCCAACTACAGCTACCAAACTTGTGCACTTTATGAGCGAATGAGTGAGTGACATAATGAGGCGATGGCTTCCTTTATTTATATTAACTAGTAGGCACTAGAAAGGTGTCTCTTCACTACACAAGGCCGAATTGTCTTCTTAGTGGTTAAAACAACTTTAACTAGGTTTGGGGGAAAACTTCTTAATTTGCATAATACAATTAGGGTTTGACCAATCGACAAAAGGGGATTTGGTCAATTACAATGCCCAACATGATCAATCCACAAAAGGGGATTTATCTAATTAATAACGACTCAATAATAAATAGAATACTCTTTGTAGTTATAATATTTCAACACTCCCCCTTAACAAGAAGGGTATTATACAACATCATCAGGAGAGATAGGGAAACAACATCAACAACATCTGGAACACTAATTGGCATATCTATAAATCATCGAATTTTTTTCTCATCATCAATATCATCATCCACAACAAGGAGTTAGAATGGCATCATCATCATCTGCATCATCATGGATTAGTATAACACTAATACATCATCATAATCAACAACAACACAAGGTTGATACAACATCAATAACAACAACATCAAAACACGAAGGCTGGAGCGTCATCAACATCAGCCCTAGGCCTAGAAATATTCAGGATGAAGATGGAATCTCAACAACATCAACACGAAGCTGGAAATATTCAGCACGAAGTTGGCATCTCAACAACATCAACATGAACATGGAAATCTTCAGCATGAGGCTGGAATCACAACAAAATCATCACAAAGCTAGAAATCTTCAGCTTGAAGTTGGCATCACAAAAACATCAACACTAAGCTAGAAATCTTCAGCACAAGGTTGGCATCACAAAAACATCAACACGAAGATGGAAATATTCAGCACGAGGCTGGCATAAACACTACTCCCCCTTTCAAGGGAGGTCCTTTTGGAATACACCAAGTTTGTCTCGAAAGTGCTCAAACTTTACATGAGATAGAGGCTTGGTCAACACATCTGCAACATGTTCATTCGTGCCAACATAATGGATCTTTATGGCTCCTCTTTGCACTCGGATTTAAAGATACCAGATTTCTATGTGTTTTGACTTATGTTCTCTGCCATTTTTATGCAACTCTGGTTATCACATAGAATCATGGTTTCTTCCATCTCCAGATCAAATAGACCCATCAACAACTTCCAAAGCCATATTGATTCACAATTGGCGGAACATGCAACAACGTATTCTACTTTTGTTGTGCTGAGAGCAATACTTTATTGCTTCCTAATCTTCCATGAGATCATGGTTGACCCTAGAATGAAACAACATTTTGAGGTGCTATATCTGTTAAAGACACTTCCATCCCAATCTGAATCGGTATATCCACTCAGTCTGAAGTCATGATCTCTATTATAACTGAGACCAAAATCTAACATACCCTTAAGGTACCTCATCACATGTTTTGAAGAAAACAAGTGAACACGTCTGGGCTCTACCAAGAATTGACTCAAGGTGGTCACAACAAAACATATATCTGGCATGGTATTCGTCAGATACATCAATGATCCAATGATCTGTCTGTACAGTGTAGCATCAACCAATTCTGACAAAGAATCTACCAGGAGATTCAACTTAGTTTCCATGGGTGTGTTCATGGATTTACACTTCAAATATCAAACCTCTTCAGTATTTCAACTGTATACTTCCCCTATTTAAGGAATATCTTGTCTGGGATTTGCCAGACCTCAATACCTAAGAAATAGTGCATTAGGCCAAGGTCTTTCATCTCAAATTCTATAGTGACATTCTTCTTACAATAAGCGATGATATTTTCCTCTCCAGTTATAAATAAGTCATCCACATATAACAACAATATAATAGACTCATCATTCATAACCTTGAAGTAAAGGTTAGAGTCAACTTTACTCTTGGTAAAGCCCAAGCTCGACAGGAAACTCTCAATTCTTCCATACCAAGATCTAGAAGCTTGTTTCAATCCGTACAAATCCTTCTTCAATATTCATACATGAGTCTTTCTGTCTTTAAATTCAAACCCTTGAGGTTGTTCTATATACACTTCCTCTTCTATGACACCATTTAAGAAGGTTGTTTTCATGTCCATCTGGTGTAACTTCCATTTCATCTTAACTTCAAGGGCTATGATGGTTCTGATTGAAATGTATCTGGATACAAGAGGAAATGTCTCTTTATAGTCAATGCCTTCCTTTTGAGAAAATCCATGAGCGAAAAAACTTTCTTTATATTTCTCAATACTTCCATCAGAAGCATGTTTTATCTTTTATAGCCATTTGGAAGATAACACATCCTTGCTCTTTGGTCTAGGAAATATTTCCCATACATCATTCTTTATGACGGATTGGTATTCTTTTGTCATGGCATATGTCTATTCTTTCTTCTAAATGGATTCTTCAAAGCAAGTAGGATCATTCTCTAAGAGATCACACATCAAAGCCATATAACTGAAGAATGGCTTGGGTTTCTTGACTTGTCTCATGGTTCCTTCAGGGGCACCATACTTATCTCCATATTGAACAAGTTTCCTTTCCTAGGATGGATTTCTCTTGTGGGAGATCATCATCTAGGGGGTTTATTGAGATTCTATTATGTCATGATATTCTATAATATCCTCATTAGGGGAAGTTATGACTTCCCTCATTGGGTCTGCAACTCTGGGAGCTACAAGTTCTTCTTCATATACTTCTTCAAGCTGGTATCTTCTTGATTTATTGAGTGTTGCATCCTCATCAAAGGTTATATCTCTGTTGATATAAAAATGATGGTAACCTGGTATATAAATTTTGAAGGGCTTGGAGACCTCACAATATCCAACAAATATTCCCTTCTTTCCTGAAGGTTCCAACTTGATTCTCTTCTCTTTAGGAATGTGTACAAATACTGAACAACCAAATATTTTGAGATGGCTTACTTTTGGCTTCTTTTCGGAGAACATCTCTTTGAGGGGTTTTCAACCCAAGTGGACTATGGGATAATCTGTTATGTACATACATTTTTGTTCTTGCTGCTTCTACCCATAACTGCATTGGAAGATCTTGATCATGGATCATAGTCTTCACTACTTCCATTATAGTTTTGTTCTTTCTTTCTTCTACACCATTTTGTTGAGGATTGTAGGGAGTGGTGAGCTCCCTCTTGATCCCGACATCTTTACAAAAGTTTACAAACTCTTTTGAGGTGTATTCTCCTCCATTATCTGACCTAAGTATCTTGATCTTTCTTTAAGAGATATTCTCTATCAAGGCTTTGAATTCCTTGAATTTACTAAACACTTCATCTTTTAATTTCAAAAAGTAAACTCAGGTTTTGCGAGAATAGTCATCAATAAAAGACTCATAGTATACATACCCACTGATGGAGTTTGATGTAATTTGGCCACATACATCTGAGTGAATGAGCTCTAGGACTCCTTTTGCTTTATTGTCTCTCTTAGGGAAAGGGTTCTTCATGTTCTTTCCTTGTGCACATCCGTTGCACACTCCTTCACGGTCAACCTTGAATTTTGGTAGACCTATGACTGCCTTGCTTACATATGGTAATGACCTATATTTGATGTGAGCTAGTCTTCTATGATAAAGTTTACATGGATTCTCAATGGAATGAGTCAAGGCTGCTTTTGAGTGACCTGTTAGCTTATACAAGCCACCTTCTTCTTTTATAATAAAAAGTATTTCTTCTATGGTTTTTCCTTTGGGCCATATAAGAACTTCTCCATCTACAAAAGAAACTCTAAAGCCTTTATTATCTAAAGTTGAGATACAAAGTAAGTTCTTTGTCAAACCTAGTACATATAATACATCATTCATCTTCATTGGGGTCCTCGAATCAAGTTTGTAATTTGATTCTCCTACTCCTTTGATAGTGTTGGATTACTGAGAGGGGGGGTGAATCAGTAATAGAGCAATTTAATCCTTTTTACCATATAGTACAAGTGTTATATCAATGAAGCATTATCATCCAATAACTGCAGAGTAAATAAGAAATGAAAAAATCAACAAACATACACATACACAGTACACTAGTGTTTTACATGGTAACCCAAATTGGGAGAAAACCACATAATGTTTTTTATTATATGTCTTGAATAATTACATTTGTTGGAAGCACCAACTTCCTTTGTTTTCCAGTTACAACTGGAAGGAGGCTCCAACCCCCTAGTTTCTCAGGCTACAACCTGAGGGAATCTCCAACTCCCCAATTCTCTGGCTACAACCAGAAGGAGGCTACAACCCCCTATGTTCTCTAGCTACAACCGGAAGGTGGCTACAACCACCTGTCCTTGCCCCGTCCTGCCACCCTGAAGTAGAAGTAGAATGATGGAACCACTGTCAAACTGTCACTGTGAGATATACCGCTGTAAACCTGTACCAATAAATCTAAACCATGCATCAACCTGTACCTCAACCTGTAATCAACCTGTACCATAAACAAGTGCATCAACCATGCACCAACCTGTACCAAATAACTTGTAATCAACCTGTACCATAAAAAAGTGCATCCAACCATGTACCAAGTATGTACCAATCTTGTGTAAACTACTCATCAACTATGACTCATCAATATGTACCAACATCATCAACTATACACCTCATGTATGTGCCAACTCATCAACTACTTGTCTCAACCAAGTACTCAACATGTACCTCAACCGAAAGCCCTCATAAATTTCATCATCCAAATCTGATTTGTAGCTCTGTAATAGACCTGGTGCATATGATCACATTCCTACAAATATTCCTTAACTTCAACAACAAGAGACTAGCATTTTCATCAAAATTTTCTTTAGTCTCACATGCCTAGTTTTGGATTAGTCAACAACCTTAACTTGAAGTAATCATAACTTTGTACCTGTAATGTATAAAGATCTGAAACTGATACACAATGTTCATCAGTGTGTCTTATGCAATTCCTCCATGTGTCACTACTTGTAACCTCTTAGAAAAGGATTTATAGCAAAAATGGCATACCTTGCTGAATTCTAGCTTATTTTAGAGAGCGACCTTGTAGAGATTGCCCCATACGGAATATTTGTTGAATTGATATGAAAATGTTACACATCATACTAAAGATTCTACACTAACTACAAAATTTTGTTTCACTGAATTGGGATTTTTTATGAAGAAGTTATGACTTTTTTACCCGAAACAGTTGTTGTTGACTAGTTTCAGGACTAGCCACAAACCCTATTTTCCACGGAGTGTAACTCCAAAAATACAATGACCCACATGCTAAATTTTTTACCATAGATACTTGGATATGTTTTCTCAATGGAATATCCATTTCATGGTCTGAATCATTATAGAAATTTTTTTATAGAAAAAATGGTGAGATGACCTGTAAATAACATACCTTAGAAAACACCATCAAAAGAATTTATCCTTCCTTGCATTTCGACCTTCTTTTCTTCACCTTCCCTCAGAATTTAGGCTTATATATCCTTGGTTACCTTAGACACCTATATATATTAAATATTCTCAAGTGTGATTAAAATGAGAGAGCCTTGCCTCTTATTTATACTCTCCAAGTAGCTTCCTTAAAAACATCTTCTAGGTCACTTGGCCCCACTTTCCTTATTTTAGGATTAATCCACTTCTAATTTCTCCATTAAATTTATTATTGAAATAATTTATTTTGCATTCACTTTGAATTATAATACATTCATTACTTCACTTTATTATTTACCTTTTAAAATCTCTTAAACTACTTTGACATTTTGGGGCTTCTAGATGACATATGAGGGTCCTCCAACTTCGTAAGGCCATAACTCTCAAACCGTGAGGAGTTATGTGACGTTAAACATACCACCATAGTTGAAATGACATGTACTATCCATATAGAATAGTGTTATCTGAAAATATATCATAACTCATACTGTTATCCATCAAACAAACTTGGGTCCATTACCCAAACCTGGGGTCTCCAACTTCTCATGGCCATAACTCTCTAACCGTGACGAGTTATGTGACGTTGCACATACCACTGTAAATGGAATTATAAGCACTATCCATATAGGATATTTTACCTGACAAATTAATTGTCCTTCATCTCGTTATTCTACAATTAAGCATGGGTTCTCTTACTCTGGAAAGCATCTTCCCGTGAGCGATTTCACCATAATGGGACCACTTTGGAGTTCATCCATATTTACTTCTTATCAACCATGACAAGACGATAATGAGTCATATTTACATCAAACAATCTTGGATCATTACCCAAACCTTTGTGTTATGGGGCTTTCTTCAAGGATTGACATCAGTGACAACCAACCTTAATTAACAATCTCCCCCTTTGGCATTGGTGGCAACACTCTAATGCAATACTAAAATCATATCACTCATGCTCCCCCTGGAACCATGCCTCTGTCCTCTACATCTGATAAATTTGCCTATGTCCTCTGCATCTGATAAATTTGCTCCCCTTGGAACCATGCCTCTGTCCTCTGCATATGATAAATCTCTCTCCCTTTGTCATCAATGGCAAATGTATCTTTCCATCCGGGGTTGCTCCCCCTTAATAAACTATCCTGTTATGGTGCTTCCTCATGTACATCTAAGAAATATAAGATAAGCATTAAAAAAGCATTCATTTTGGAGTAGAAATAACTCCAGGTCTTTGGCGAAGATATTCAAAGGATTCTCGTGGAAGTGGTTTTGTAAATATGTCTACTACTTTTTCTTTTGTGCCCACATACTCAACTCTGATGTTCTTTTCTGCAACCTGTTCCCGTAGAAAGTGATACTTGATTGGAATGTTCTTCGTCTTGGAGTGCATCACCGGGTTTTTTGAGATACTGATGGAACTTGTATTATTACAATATATTGGAATGGGCTCATCATACTCAACCTGTATATCTGTCAAAGTTTGTTTCATCCAAAGAACCTATGTACAACATGCTACTGCTGCAATATAATTTGCCTCGGCTGTAGATAGAGATACCGATGATTGTTTCTTTCTTATCCATGATACCAAACACTCACCTACGTAGAACGTTGCTCCACTGGTGCTTCTTAGGTCATCAATAAAACTTGCCCAATCTACATCTATGTAGGCAATAAGTGATAGATATTTTCCTTTTGGATACCATAATCCAAACTCTTATGTTCCTTTGAGATATCTGAAAATATTTTTTACTGCTAATACATATGATTCCTTTGGTGCTGCTTGAAATCATGCCACCTATCCAACTTCTTGCATTACATCTGGTCTGGATTCTGTCAAATATAGTCGGTTGTCAATCATTGACTTATATTGCCTCTAATCTATAGACTTCAAATAATCATCTTTTCTCAACTTACAATTGGTTTGCATGGGAGTGATAACTGGTTTGAAATCTTCCATTATAAACTTCTTTAGAATTTCTCTGATATACTTGGTTTGAGAAATAAAAATTCCTTGGTTTCTTTGATGTATCTGAATTCCTAGAAAGAAGGATAGTTCTCCAAGTAACGACATTTCAAATTCATTCTGCATTTCTTTTGCAAATTTCTGGCTTAACCTGTTATCATCACTACCAAAAATAATATCATCAACATAAACTTCAATTAATAAAATATTACCTTGACTTACCTTGATGTAGAGGTTGTTGTCTGCACTTCCTTTTCTGAACCCTGCCTACTGTAGATACTTATCTAGTCTAGAGTACCATGCTCTAGGAGCCTGTTTTAGACCATACAAGGCCTTCTTTAATTTACATACATAGATTGTGTTCTCTGACAATTGAAATCCTTCTAGTTGTTCAATTTAGACTTCTTCTTCAAGTTCCCCATTCAGAAAAGATGATTTTACGTCCATTTGATATACTTTAACATTTTTGGATCATGCATAAGCTAAAAGTAAACGGATTGCTTCCATTCTAGAAATTGGGGAAAATGTCTCTTCAAAGTCGATTCCTGCAATCTGTGCATATCCTTTACATACCAATCTAGCTTTGTTCCTTGTAACTTGTCCATCTTCATTCAATTTATTCCTGAAAACCCATTTTGTGC
>JASDQU011441747.1:9049-19890 GCA_032191745.1 Picea mariana
TCAACATTTCTTTCCACCCTAAATGCATTCTCCAATGATTTGGGTTCCCAAAGGCGAACCTCATGTTGAATGTTATCTCCTAAGGTTCTTATTAATACATCAATCAAGTGCTCATCTGGAACATCTGTTACCTTTATTTTCAATCTTTGGAAGTTCTCAATGTGCTTTGTAACTGAAGCCTTTTGCTTGAGATTTATCAATTTGCTAAAGAAGGTATTGCTCCTTGTATCCTCATAGTGTGCTATCATTTATTTTGTGAAAATTGTCCAAGTGATGAGTGATTTACAAGAACAAAGACATCTATACCATAAAAATTGATTGGGTTCTAAATATAAAGAAGAAATTCGTACCTTTTGTGTATGTGGAACATTATGTAGATCAAAGAGCTACTCCATCTAAAGTATCCATGTGATATGGTCCTTGCCATCAAACTTCCTCATATCGATCTTAGGAACATGGTTGGTCTTCAACCCAAAGTTAGAATTTCTCCATTCTCGATTCACCTTCCCTGTGTCCTCATCATGAATTTCATGGGATACATTTTCACTTTCAGGTGTCCTCTCTATTATGAATTTTTTCAATCCTTCCATGATCTCCTCTTTTAAACCATCCATCTTAGTATTTATTGCCTCCAACTTAGCTTCCATCTCTTGTAGTTCATATTTTGTTACTATCTTATTTTGTAAATCATTTATGTCCCTACACATATCTTCACCTTCATAAAGAGTCCAATTAGGATTTTCTGGAGGCTTATTTGGTGTATAAGTTCCCTTTTTGGGTGGCATGTTGGCCAAGTATCACTTTTGAACCTTCATTTTGAGGTGGTTCTGCTAGACAATATTTCTTCTGTTGTATCTCCAAAGTTTCAACCCTTCTGGGTATGAGACTTTCTTTTTTTGTAGTTCTCTGGTATTTATTCTCTACAATGCCACAGGTCTGATCAAAATTGGATGTGCCAAGTGGAATTTACAGTAACTTCCCCTCAACTTGCTAATTTTTGGCCTTTCTAGGAGATCTCACTTGTATAGCGTGCCTCACACACAATAATTGATATAAAATTATGAAGCTTGTACTAGAAATACTATAGAATGTCCACTATCCAATGAAACCAATCTCACTCAATTTGGATACTCTAGGAATAAGTTATGATTTTTTTACATAGAACACCTTCTTCATACAAGTCAATAGGACTAGTCAGATACCCTATCTTCCACAGGGTGTATCTACAAATTTAAGATGACCCATAAGATGAACGTTTTACCAAAGATACCTTCCTAATTTCTATGAATAGCCTCTGGATTTAAGGGTCTACAACATTACATAAAAAATTTTATAGCGAAACTTCCACAATGACACATTTTAGGATGATTCCAGAACCCTATATTTCACATGCTATATCGTCAAAATTATAAGGCCTCAGGAGATGAAATTTTAACCCAACATACCTTGATCCGTCTACTAAATACCCTCCAAGTTGTTCCTTCTAAAATATTGTATAAAAAAACTTATACTAAAAATTCCAAGGTGTCTCAGATTTAGCAGTGAAACCCCAAAACCTTGAGCTCTAATACCATATGTTAAGAAACAAATATCAATATAGCATAGAAAAACCTCAGAATAAGTACTCAATGCCTTGAAAAAGAGAGAAATTCAGATAATAAGCCTCTTCGAGGGGGAAACCTCCTTATGCCCACATAAATGTACAATTACAAGATGATTCAAAATGAAAATGTCTCCTTGGTATATATATAGGAGACTAGGAGGTATAATTACAACTAATCGACTAAATTAGACATAAATAAAATAAAATTACTAATATAATATGCCCCAATTAAGGGGTAATGAGCCACTATTTAGGGCTTAACAAGATCTTGATCGTCTCTTGAGACGGACACATGGATCGTAGATCCAACCCTTCGTTATCTCAACATTCAGAGGATTTGAAGTGTTGTATCGTGAAGAGATTTGAAGCCTAGAGCTTGAAGTAATATTAGGTCATCCATTGAAGGTGGACGTTAGCCATCTGATTTTCCGGTTGGGAGTTCATGCATTCATAGGTGTTGCATATTTAGACAAGGAAAACTTTTGAAGCCCAAAGTTTGAGAATTTTTGTGAACTGTAGATCAAATCGTGTATTGTGAGTCATTGATCCCCACCTTTGTTCTGCTATTTGCAAAATCGACATTTGGCAGGAGTTTTATGTGTTGTAGTTAGAACTCCTAAAGCCTGGAGCTCCAAAGTGTCAGAATTCCTTCTGGTTAAGGAGATTAGCCCACGATTTTTTCCCGAGGGCACGTGGATTTCTCTGTTAACGTGATAAGACCCTCGTGAAAACATATTTGTGTGCATGGAAAATATAAAAGGCATGTGGTAGAGTATTTCAAGGGTTCAGCAAGAGATTGATAGCTAATTCAGATCCCTTAAGTGAATGATCCTAGATCGGGAGGTTGCATGAACCCTAGGATTTTTGGGGGTTTGCATCAAGTGGTATCATAAGAATTAAGCTCTGTGTGAAAAGAATATTTGGAATCATGCCTCCAAAAAGATGCAGGGAGAGACTTGTTGTCAATGTAGCCATGGAAGAAGAAATGAGACAACTTCATGCAAGGTTGGAATCCATGGAGACAACCTAGAGAAGAGCACCTAAATTTGGTGACATCATTGAAACTGAAACTGAATATGTGGAAGTAGAAGAAGTTGTAGGAGAATAAGAAGCAAAAGAGAAATTGTTGAGAGTTGTTGTCAAGATGGGAACCAAAGAAAAAATAGAAGTCATGATGTATGAAGGTAATCTAAATGTAGAAGAATTGCTTCTCTAGATAAGTGATTTAGACAAGTACTTTTACATGAGGAGATTGATGGCAAGAAGAAGGTAAAGCATGCAGTGACCAGATTGAAGGGACCTGCATATTTATGGTGGGAGGAATTACAAGCTAATAGAAGGAGGAAAGGTAAGACCAAACCCAGGAGTTTGGATAGAATGGTAATTAATATCAAGGATAAATTCATACCAAATAATTATAAATTAAATATATTAGGGAAGTTCCAGAATCTAATATAGAAATGTTTTTTAGGCGAAAGAGTATACCGAAGAATTTTATAAGTTGAACATAAGAGTAGGAGATAGGGAGAATGATGAAGACAAATTTTCTAGGTACATTAATGGATTGAGGTATGAAATCCAGGATGAGATTAGCATGATGAAAATGATAACTATGGAACATTCTTATCAGGTATCCTTGAAAGCAAAAGAAAAGTTGGCAAGGAATCAGAGTTAAAGGAACATAGGAAATAGTCCTAACAAAGGAAGATGAATCATCAGAGAGAAGTTCCAGAAACCCAAAGGAGAAGATGGAAAATATAATAGTTATACATAAGGAGGAGGAATTTCTACAAGAGGACACTATGGAGGAACAAATTATTTTCCCATGGGTAGAGGAGGAGAAGTGAAGTGTTATGCATGTGGAAAAATAGGGCACGTGTCTTGGGAATGTTTTGAGAAGAAGAATGAAAGAGGTAGAGAAGCTCACATTTCTAAGGTACAAAAGAAGAATGTGGAGACATAGATGAAGGCAGAAGCAACAAAAGAAGGAAGATCACTCATGATGAGGAAATATCTCATAAATCCAGAGAAAGAGGTACAAGAAGCAGTCCAGAGGAACAATTTGTTTAGAACTACTTGCAAGACCAAAGATAGGGTATGCAAGGTGATCATAAATACTGGGAGCACTGATAACTTGGTATCCACAGAAATGGTGGAAAATATGAAGTTGGAGACGACTGCACATCCGAATTCTTACAAGGTGTAGTGGTTGCAGAAAGGACATCAACTAATGGTAAGTCGGCAATGTAAAGTTGAGTTTAAAATAGGTGGTTATAGAGATGAAGCTTTATGTGATGTCATACCTATGGATGTTTTTCATGTTCTATTGTAAATACCATGGAAATATGACAATAATGTCATACATGATAGGAGGAAGAATACTTATATCCTTGGGAAGAATGGGTGCAATCATATGTTGTTGCCAATAGAAGATAAAGGAGTCAAAAAGGAATCTAGTCCTAGTATACTTCTCATGAGTGGGAAGTAACTCTTAAAATAAGTTAAGAAAGACTAGAAAATAGATTTTTTGGTTGTAGGTAAGCCAAGAGACATTATCACAAGAACTTCTATGAAATATTTTCATGTAGAAGTTCAGGAGTTATTGGATGAGTTTTCTGACATTGTGGTGGATGAGTTATCTCAGACTTTACCGACCGTCAGGAGTATCAGTCACCATATTGACCTTATTTCAGGAGAATTTTTTTCGAACAAAGTAGCATAGAGTATAACACCTCAAGAGAATGAATAGGTCAAGGAGAAATTCCAAGAGTTGTTGGAGAAAGGTTTGATCAGGGAAATTTTGAGACCGTGTGTAGTACGAACTGTGTTGAGTCTAAAGAAGGATGGAGGTTTGAGAATGTGTACATATTATATATCCATCAACAATATAACCATGAAGTATATATTTGTTTTACCTAGGATGGATGATACAGAAGAGACATATGATTGAGAGGATATTCATTGGAAGAGAGATATTCCCATAGCAGAGAAGCCACAGATAGAGAATATTTTGGACCAAAGGATTGCTAAAAAGACCAAGAGAAAAGTTTATTATGGGTATTTGATTAAGTGGAAAGATCATCCAATAGAAGATGCCAGTCAGATAACTGAAATTGATATCCAGAAACATGGAAAGACAGTGGAGGATCTCATGGATAGGAGTCCATGAATATTTGTGTCTAGAGGATTATGATGCAAGAGCATTACCATCAGTATTCAATGAGGCCAAGTGGAGGACAACTCAACATCCAATGTGTGCATTCAAATTGGTTTTGGATTCCAAGGAGAGCGTGTCACCTTAATGTTTTGAAAATATTGTAATTAAAGGCCCGTAAGATTTTGAGGCATGAGCCATTCTAAACAATCCATGAGATTGTAATTTCTTTAATGCCCAAAGGATTGTACAAATTTGGAGCGTCGACTCATATCTATATTGTAAATTCTCATTTATTTGTAATAAGATTAGTGGTAAAATGATTTAATTATGATGTGAAATTACTAGAGTAGTTGGAAGGAAGGCTCGAGAATCCCCTCCATGTATAAATGTATGTAATCTATGCTCAAAAGAGATTGTTGAAGATTATTGTATTTTTTGTTGAGATAATTGTGATTACTATGGAGAAAGAGACAAGATCAGCATTGTGGGAGCTCTTGTAAATGTTTTCAAGAAGGAATATAATAGAGGACATTTACTTCACATGTCTCAATTTTCTTATCTCTAAGTTATTTGGGTAATGTTATGCTATCTATTTTTTATGTTCATATTAATGTGTGTGTGTTTTATGGTTGAGTGAATGAACCTTTGATGTTCTATAAGTTTCAATTTTTTCTCATTTGAAATCGTCATGGAAGGAGTGCACAGTGGCCACACAAGGAGTGCAAAGGTAGAGTCATTTACAGACTCGATAGCTCAGGAGAGATAGAGTGAATTTTGTAGAGTGAGTGCAAGTAGTGCCCATATACTCGTTTGAGTATATATACTCGTTTGAGTATAAAAGTCTCGAAGGATAGACCTGTGCAAGGAGTTCACATGGCCAACAGTTAGTGAAGTGTTGAGAGAGTCCCAAGTAGAGAAAGTGCAAGGAGTGCGTAGGAGATTTTTTCTAAGTCTCAAGCTTGGGAGAAGTAGCATAAGGTGTGCGCCAACACTCAAATCACATAGAGTGACAAAGCTGAGGAAGAATAGCGAGTGAAGTTCCTTGGAGAAAGGATTCATTTTGTTTGGAGATTGAGCGGACGAGATCCGTTTGGGAGAAGCCAGAGTTTTTCACAACCATAATATATGTTGAAGGTGATCAAGTGTTAACCCTTTAAGTCCTTCGAACTTTGTGAATTTGACAATTTTAGTGTGTGTGTTGCGTAGGAGACAAATTTCCCGAATTCCAGGTGCTCGAAGTTAATCTGAACCATTAGTAGACGAGGGACATCTGCCTACAGATAAACAGTTATCGGGAAGTCTAGCTATCCAATGAACCTGGAGTGTTTTTGTAAGAGTGTACAAAACTCCTGAAGCTCCGCAGCACGGAGTTGATCCTGACCGTTGGCATCAAGGCCATGTGTCGACATATTGCTAATGATTTGGGAATCTAGTGTTCTAGGAGAACAGAGGCGTAAAGTGTTTTGGATCGATAACTCTTGAAGTCCTGATGGTCAGATTATATCTCGAGCGTCTGTTGAGAGAGACACATGGATCATAGATACCACCCTTCTCTTGTTTGACGTTTAGACGATTTGAAGTGTTGTGTCATGAAGAGATCTGAAGCCTAGAGCTTGAATTAATGTTATGTCATTGATTGAAGGCAAACGTCATCCATCTGTTTTTCCAATTCGATGTTCATGCATTCGTAGGTGTTGCACATTTAGACATGGAAAAATTCCAAAGGCTGGAGTCCCAAAATTTTCGTGAATCATAGATCAAGGCACATATTGTGAGTCGTTGATCCTCGCCTTTGTTTGACTATTCGCGAATTCAACATTCAAGAGGATTGTCGTGCAGTTTAGTTAGAAATACCAAAGCCCAAAACTCCGAAGTGTTGGAGTTCCTGCTAGTTAAAGATATTAGCCCACGGTTTTGGCTCGATGTCACTTGAATTTCTCTTCTAATGTGATAAGACCCTCGCGCACACAAATTTGCACGTAGGGAAAAGAGAAAAGGCTTATTGTAGAGTATTTCGAGGGTTCAAAAAGAACCCGAGAGCTAATTCAACTCCCTTATTTGAATGATCCTATACCCGGAGGTCCTGTGAACCCTAGGAGTGGTGGCGGTTTGCATCACTTCTTCCTCTTCAGAGTCTATGTAGAATAATTTATTATCACCACATTTATGCCCCTTACAATACTTGTTGTCACAATTGAAACACAATCTTTTTTCTCTTCTTTCATCCATTTGTTGAGGTGTCAACCTTGTCGGTTGAGGTATGCTTGTTTTATGAACCCCAAAATGATCATTGGTTCCTCTGTATGCTCCAATGGTAAACTTGTGTGTAGCCTTATTCTTGGTTTGAATATGATGAACAAATTGTGCAACTTCCCCAATATTTTCAGGATGTCGTAATAAAATCTCATGTTTAATGTCTTATTTTAATCCACCCATGTAAGTGTCCAACAAATGTTCATCACTTATATCACCCACCCTTGGGGCCAATACCAAAAATTATGAATTGTAATCTTCAATATCACCTAAATACCTCATTTTTGTCAATTGATTGAAGTAGTTAGGTTCCCAAACTTTTTCATATTGTTCTTCTAAGTCACATGTAAATAATGGATAAGTATAATGATAAAATGGGGGCTTCATTTTAACTACCCATTGATACCATTGATATGGTTCTATCTCAAAGTTAAAAGTTTCTATGTAAATCATTTCCTTATCATCCATAATATTATGCACTTCAAAATATTTTTCTTTTTCGTTGGTCGAGGTAAAGTCCTGTATTCCATCAAACTTCCTTAATTCGATCTTGTGAAAGTTTAATTTATAACCCCCACCGTAATTAACTCCACTATTAGAGTTAAATCCAGTTGAAAATTGTTTACCATTAGGTTTTTCAACATAAATACTGCCTTTATTTTCATGAGTTCCTTGTGTTCTGATATCTACCTTTTAAATTGGTACCACATATACCTTACTATATCTTATAAATAACTTCGAATTTTTATTGTCTAAATATTCCCAATAAAAGTTACAGAAAAAATGTTAAGATGACTTTTTTGGAGAAGAAAAACACTAGGATCGGTGCTCTTATTCCAAATGTTTAGATCTGACACCTTAAAAATGATAAGAAGTCAATGAATACAATTCATTTTGAGGGAAAAACCTCATATTACAATATATCCAATTTAGAATACAAGATGAGATAAGATGAGATGAGATAAGATAATCCTAACACTAGGTTTACTTGGTATATATATATATATATATATATATATATATATATATATATATATATATGAGACAAAGGATACAATTATATTGAAAGGGTACAACGAAGGGTTCTAGTCGACATACAATTATAATAATAAAAATGTAATAATTCAATATATAAAGATTAATAAGGATTTTATACATAATATATGATTTTTTATAGGTTTTAACACCCTTTTCTATCCACATTCGAGGCTTAGGAGGGACAAACATAAATTTATCCCTTTATAGAGTGTTGGAATTGGTAAAACCCAATAAAGAATGGGTGTCTATGACCCAATGAGCTTTGTAAGACTTTTTCAAGGGTGGGGTTTTGTCTATGATGGAAAGGAGTTGTCTAGGAAAGACTCTTTGGAGCTAGCTTCTTAAATGATCAGAGCTTAATCCATAGCATATTTGTTCCATAGAGACACCCATTAGCCCCAGATCGCCTCTCAAGATATTTGATATTTTTTCCTCATCAACATTTGTCGTTTTTATCTGTTTGGCATCGTGAAGCTTCTTTTCATATTCATTTAATGACCTCACCTCCTGGCCCAATACATCTTTTCCATGTACATTATTCACCTCTTCACGACCACCATGGTGACCCAATTTCCGATATACAAAAATACAATCTGCATACACATGACCCACTTGGTGGCACCAGGAGCACCGAAAGGGCATATTGATATAATCAAGATGTTGAGTATAAGCCTTGTTTCCCACTATGATATACATGGACTCAATATCTCTGCCACCGATCTATAATTTGAGGTTTTGTAGCTCAAATCCACTAAGATGAAATTACCCAAAACCTCTCCTAATCACTTTCAACCCTGTATCTAGCCAAAACTCAAGAGGAAGGTTGGGGAGTTTTATCCAAGTTGGCATATTGAATAGGAGCTCCTCCCTAGAGTCAAACAGTAAGTGCTACGGTTTGGAGAAAATAAGTTTCAGTCCTAATACCATCTTCTAGCAAGGATCTGGTCTGCATCGGCCCTTGATCGGTAACCCAGGGTCAAAACCCATTCCTTCTCTTGTCGACCACAAATTTAACCAACTATGCCTCTTCCTTCTCAACTACTTGCATGTCTTATCCAAGCACTAAAACCACATCGCCCCCTGGGACTTAATTAATTGGCACATTGATGAAAATCGCTGACTCTTACAAGGAATTCTCGGAGTAATCCATTACCGGATTATACCTCTCCATTGCACGGAGAGCATCGATCCCAAGAATGCCTTACAGTACTGGATTAGTTGGAAACACCTCGCACCTGATTAAATCTATCTCCACCATATCTAGGGTTTTCCCTCGCTCATATATATCTATATAGATAATTTTAATCTATGTAAGAAATTAAAATTTCAAAATGGGAGTGGGTTAATTTTGGAATAATCTTTTCTTCAGAGTTATTTTTTGGGCAGGTTTTAGGCAGGTCCATATTTGAGTTTGTTTAAAATGGGGTATTATTTTTGGGATAAGGTTCTGAAATGCATGGAATATTTTTAGTGTTTTTTTGTTTAATTTTTGTTTATTAATGTTTTTAGTGTTTTTTTGTTTAATTTTTCTAGAAATTTTATTAAAAATTGTTGGATTTGTAAATTTGTGTAGTTAATTTTGTATAATTTAAATATTCTAAATTTTTTTTCAGTAAAGTAAACTGAATCCATTTTTATACTTAAATATACAATTTAATTAACAAAAATTATGATTTATGTATTCTTATTATATCTAGCAAAAAAAAATATATATTATTATATTTAGTTTAGTTATTAAACACTTTGAATCTTAAATGATGAGTTTTAATTAAATTGATTTTTTTTTTAAGGTTAGGAAAAAAAATTCTTTTAGAAATTTGTTTGTTATTTTATTTATTAAATTTTTGAAATGATTATTTTACATCTTATTTATGAAAATTATTAAAAAATAAAATAAAATAAAAACACTTTTTTTCGTATTTGTTTACTCCTAGTCAGGAATGAATCCAATAAATGCTGGCTGGAAATTATAAAAACGTCACAAAAACTTCTATAAAATTAATTTTTGAGCAAATTTATAATCTTATAAAATTAATATCAAAAATATAAATTATTCACCTAACCCAATGATTAGTTTAATATATAGTTTGTGTCACTTGCAGTACTCCATACCCAATGATGCAAATGCAAGGCTGACGGTTATAAGTTACGGAGTGGGTTAATTAAGTAGCAATCTTTTCTTAGTTATTTTTTTTGGCAAGTTTTTAAGTGGTTTTTTGGGTCATTCATAATTCTAATTGATTTTTTGGGTATTTGGGTTGGTTTAAAATGGTGCAAAATTTTTAGGAAAGATTTTGAAATGTATAGAACTTTAATCTATACGAAATTCAGATTATCGCTGAAAATTTGGCAGGATTCAGGCCCACTTTTTGTCTAAAAAATTGCTCCAGAAATAACATACTCCAATAAATTAGAACTCATAGTTTCGAATTCAAACCCAGTTTTTATCATAAAAAATTGCTCCCAAATTAACCTACTCCGATAAGTTACGCTCATAGCTTCCGATAGATGGACCCAAATTTTCAGATACACTCGTTATCGTCGGTTCTCACATCGTGGGACTGATGCATTGCCCTGTTGCACGGTGCACCTCCATTCCGCCATAGCGACCTCAGTTGGAGCAGGATTTGGATGGACGGACTGTAGCTGAGTTTGTAGCGTGTGATGGGACAGTGATTTCCAATTCCGCTTCGTCTCAAATTAAAATTAAAAAAATTGAACCTGGTCCGTTTCCCTCCTAACTTGTTTCAAAAAAACTCCATCCCTGTTGCAGTCACACGCTCTATATTA
>JASDQU011441750.1:7563-23538 GCA_032191745.1 Picea mariana
GTGGATTGAATTTCTTTAGTAGACTGTAACCTATCTTTTGAGTGGATTCAGTGAGAAGGAAAGGGCTCACCTTCCTCACCGATTCTCCTCTGTTTCGAATTCTAGATTTAGTCATTTTCATTGCAATGGTTTAACTGTTAGATATTTTTGAATATAACTGCTATTACAGTTTAGTTCCTTCTTGGCAAATGCGCATAAACTTGTCTCATGAGAATTAGAAGTCAATTGTTGAACATGGTTGGAGAACTGCTTTTCCTTTTTTTGCATTAGGTTAAAAGCTTGTCTTGGAGAATTAAAAGTGTGAAGTAGCTTCTTGCAATAAGTAGATTTCCCTTTAGCAATAGTATAGAATTTCTTCCTGCAAAAGTAATTTAGAATGTTAGATTAAGGTAGGCAATTCATGGTCTTTGTAGATTCATCAGTTCATATTGTAATTATGATTTTAATTCTGTAGCACTCCATCTGTATCAACACAATTGTGTTAGAAATATTGTTTGTTTGATTTTGTTAAAAGAATTTCCCTACTGCAATTAGATTAGAGATGCTTTCATAATCTAGCATAGACTGTGCAGAATTATCTTGAAATAACAAACTTCCCTGGGTTGACAATTCATATTGAACACTTTGATTTTCCATTCAATTAGACAATTAAAGTGCCCAACAACCTCATGGAGCAAGACCCATTTCCTTCTAGGGACTAGGTCGGTGTGGTGAATGATACTATTGGTGATGTGTAGAATGCATCAATGAAAAGAGGGCCCCCCCGGGGCTATTCTTTGTCCATATGGATCTCGACACTCCATGCCTACAACATGTAGGCCACGAGACATGATCTCCTTAGTTATCCCTAGGTTGGGGGTAACACCTCCAATGACTATTTTATCAAGACAAGTTTCCTTAGTTGACCAGATGATGATGGATTTGCTTGGAGCTAATTATACAATGGATGAAATTAGACAGGAAACTGGTGCAAAACCTTCTGGTGAAGAATTCCCCGTGGTGAAACCTCTTGTTAGATAGTCAAAAGTTTTAGAAAATATTCACGGAGATGTCAACTCTCATCCAAGAATTGATCCACAAGTGATTGAAGGGGAAATAACTTCTATGTTAGTAACTCCATAATATATAGGTCAAGAGTACCAGAATACGGGTTCATTGTCCCTACCTAGATTGAGTAGTGTGCAACGAAGGACTCCTAAACACATTCAGGTGGATGAAATCAGTCTAGCATCACTTGAAATTAAGTTGCCTAACTGAACTATTCATTATTATTCATATTAAGTTATTAAAGAATATTTTGAACCAAAATCTAATGCAACTAAATGTCAATTATTTGTGTCTTTGTTAAAATATGGGAGTTTGACCACTCTTATGAGAATTTTAGGCATTAAAACAATCAAAATTTCAGAAACAAGTCATCATATTGTTAGAAACCTTATGCATGATTTTCAAAAAAATTGGTAAGAAAACTTGTTCTAAAGACCGTAATGCATCCTAATGTGTCTTGTCACAATCAATTGTTAGAAAGATCACAAGAAAACATTCATTTCTCAAACAAACCTCTCATCTCATGAAATGCAGTATCAAAACCCTTCGAAAGTATTCTAATAGATGAGATAGCCTCGACACAAGTGGCCAAACAAATTTGTGGGCCTTCATTGGTAGGATACGTCGTTCTAAGATGAAGTTAATTGGAGTTGTTAAGAGACTAGTACAAACTTTCTGGCATGAGAACACTAGGCCTTTTTCCAACAACAAAAAATGTACTAAAATTGAGAAGGGGATATAGGGATCGTGAACCCCACATTAAACACTTTCTTGACATGACACATACATAATTGTATGAGAGATTCAATACTGTACATAGTGCACTTAACTTGGGCCAAATATCTTTCCATAAATGCAAGCCTTGGTATGTTCAAATAAACACAATCTACAACACATGTTGTCAACACCACATTGAGTATGGTTATTATTATATCACACACACACACACACAGTTTTCATGTATTGCATAACACCCTTGTGCAGGAATGATCAATTATGCTTTCATTGTCATCATATAGAGACTTTATTCATAGCATCTTGTGTACAAGGCCAGAGGGTTGTACATTCTAACAAAAATATTTCTTAGATGGGACATGCCCTAGGTGCGATGGAATGGAATTATTGAGAAAGTGCATCCATGTAAGTGATGAGTATGAATTGGGGAGGAATAAGGTTGACTTTTAAATATTTAAATATGTCACGTATGATATTGACGGAGGGCATGAAAGAAAAAAGATACAATTGGTGACTTCCGAGGTACAAGTATGTGACTTCATCAAGAAATTATTAGAAAAGACCCAATAATATGTTTATCATGTACATGTGGCTCAATGATAGGAAAAGCATTTTAGAATATGCATAGATACATTTCTTGTTGGTACTATCTTATCATTGGTTGATTTTGCTGAGAACTACACCCTTCAACCAAAAAATGAGATTCAAAGCCAACATTATCACTAAGAGCAAGTCATCATAATGGTCCATATCACATATAGGCATGGGCCAAATAGTAAAGAAGAAAACAAATTTATATTGAAAGAGTATCACTTATACATAAGTGATGATCGGTGCCATGACTTAGCTTACGTACAACATTGCTTTCAGTTTTTTTAGAATCACCTGAAGGAGAAGAACATACAAATGGATCAACATTGGATTTGGTTAGATGGTTGTGTGAGCCAATTAAAAAATTCCCATGTATTTCAATGGATGTATATATTACACAAAAAACTCAAGGTACCACATATTTGGAACTATTTTGAGACCGAGCACGGGAAAGGGGAGCATGACGGAGCTAGTCCTATTAGTATTGTTATACTCAAACATCCTAGCCCTATAACCAATAATATTGGTTAATTGCCCTTGGTAGTTTTCTATGGAAAATACAACGACGTCCAAGGAAGTGGCCAATGACAATCAGTTGGGCTCTCTAGTACTCCTTATGTCTTAGAAAATTGATCCAAGAGACATCAACCCTTGATCAATTTCCATGTTTACGTTTTCTGGTTGTGGGTTGGGGTTTGGTGTGCCTTCTTGTGGTTGTGCCTGGTTTTGGTTGTCTCCAGGTTCCATCTTAATTAGTGTGCTACAAATTAATAATGGAATTTATATAAATTAGGTTGATTTTTTAAATTAACTTTGAAAATTACAAAAAATACGAAATTGAATAGTTTAGGAAATGAAAAAAATAAGAAATTAAATGTGAATAAATACATGGCTTCCCTCAGACATGACACTATGATCTTTTGGAAATTTTGTTAGCAAATTTCAAGACTTCAATTCTCTCAATGCTTTCTCAAATGCACGACGCAGTAGTGGAATGGGAGAAAAAGGGTCGTGGGCCCTTTTAATCGAGCACACATTCCTAGGAACATGTGCACGTTCCTAGGAATGGATTCACATTCTTAAGAACGTGTGTGTATTCCTTCCGAGGAGCCTATGTGGAATATTGGGTGGTGATTCAAAGTTTTCTGATCCTGTCACATCAAGAACGCATGTGCATCTCAAGAACGCACATGCGTTCCTGCATGAGCATGTTCCTTCTCACCCCGTTGCCACTTTTTTTCCATAAACTTCATGCACATGCCTAGAAATATGTTATTTAATTCCTATTAAATCTACATTTTATAAGAAAAACAATTTAGATAAAAAATTGTCCCTACAATGTCTTAGAACATGATATTTATAGTCTAAAAAACGAAGACAATATCCTCTTGATAGGAGACTTTACTATTATAATAAAAATTAATCAAGTTATTATTTTAAGCAATAATTCCAACCCTAATATTATATGGCTAAATGAAAACCTTGTTTTAGTTATATGATATAAAAGAAACTATGAATACTTGGTTGAGAATTTTTTGGTACTGAGCTACTCAAGATCTGCAATCCTCAATATCTCATAATTTGCAATGGTCTAATTAAGTGGTTGAAATCCAGCCCGATGACTTGTATTTGTGGGCTTGGAAACAATGTCATAGATTATGTGATATTTGATATCCTTGTATACAACCAAATAGTAAATTTTGACATCTTAAATGACAATGAGCTTCACTCTCATCATAGATCGTTAATCCTAACTCTAAACTTTGTCATGCAAAAAATCCCTATTAAAGATAATTTTGATAAAAAAAAAAGCACTTGATCTTCGACAAAGATAAATATGGTCATTTTAAGGATTTAAATAATTAATTAAATCTCCTATCAAATAAGGAAAATATTGAAGACCTCTATCATAATTTTACAATAACCCTCAATACTTCCATTAATGAGTTCTCTATTGAGGTATTGTGTAAAAAGGAAAATAGAATGACCAACAATTGGTATGATAAAGAGTGTAAGATTTCTAGAAAATTCATTAGGGATGATTCTAAAGAGTCCTTTAAATATGACAAGATAAATAGGTACAAACCCTAATTAAAAGGAAAAAAAGGTACTATATAAATATAAAACAAGAGAAGATATTGCACACGTGTAAGCTATATCCTAAGAAATTCTATAGGAAAATGATGAGTCGTAAAACTAAAGAAAACAATACAATTCCTTTGAGGGACTAGAATTCTTACCTTAAAAATATTTATGAATCCCCTGATGTCATGGACAACATTCAAACACTTTCTACAAAGGAATATGTTTTTTCTATAGAAGACGTAGATTTTTGGGTTAAGTGGCTTGCCAAAGGGAAACTAAGGACATTGAAGGATGCCAAGTGGAAATATTAAAAATTGGAGGTCCAATCCTCATCCCTCACATCTACAAGCTCTTCAATTTGGAAGTCAAGTAGGGATTCTCTAAACCATGGACTCAAAGCCTCGTGGCACTTATTTTTAAAAGCAGGGATAAAAAAAATCCCTCTAATTATAGGACCATTATTGATCCAGGTGGATATCGGTGGCCAACCACCTATTCCAACTGGCTCATTTTGGCAGTTTCAGTTTGGCAGTTTTGTTTCAAGTTTTCGAGCCCCAAACTTCTAGGGTCGTTTTGAGGCCCTAAACAACATTTTTAGGGCTCGCCACAATCAAAATGTAGACTAAGTCAGAGTCTGACGAAAACATGTGTATTCCTCGGATAGACCTTTCCAACAAGCTATCACTCACCCCAAATGAAGATCATACACAAAAGTTACGCCCCCGGGAAGTTGATACACCAAACTACCCAAAATGGGGTCCGCAAAACTGTTGGCTTTTCATATTTCGGGGTTAGGGTTTTGGATTTTATTTATGTTAAAAAGGCCTTTAGAGCCTAATTGTAAAATCCTCTTCTTGTGAATGCGACTAGCGGACACATCTCTTCTTAGAGATAAGTTGCCACCATTCTAGCAAGTTTTTCACTCTGTATTTTTACAATCTTTGTACATTTTCGCTCATTAATAGAAAATTGTGTATTATTGTATCTCTGTGTTTATGGTTGCATCTCTGATACATTTATGCTATATTATTGGATATTCGAGATATCTATGTACATTTCTTTATTATATCTCCGCTCTCATTTCGTGCCGAAAATAATATGGATCAGTGGTATCAGAGAAAGTTGCTCTTGATCATTTTTTAGTGCATGTCCTTGACGAGGTCCGAGTATAGCAACTTGTGTCTTGAGCTTGTCTCTCTTGAGGAAAATTGCGCTCCCATGCCTAAGAAACCCTCCATGGCGGAAGAAAAATGGCAGAGCCAATGATTCTATTAATCTGTTGCTTGAGCAAGCTCTCACACGTCAGAGGGAAGAAATGATGGAGAATTATTCCCACATCCTTCAACGCATGCCGATAAAAACATGCATGTCTTCATCAGTCAACCACTTTGGAGGAACCTCGCCTTTTAAGGTACAAGTTAATTTTGATATTCCCATATTTGAAGGACAGATAGAAGTGAATGCCCTAGAAAAATGATTAAATCTGCTAGAAGGTTATTTCTCTGTTCATAATTTATCCGACAGGGAAAAGATCACCTTCGCACTCCTCAAGGCTCTCCCCCATGTCAAACATTGGTGGAAAATTACTGGGAGAAAAATTCCACAGAAGAGTCTCGAATATATGGGGTCGAGCCCACTTGGGATTTTTTGTGTGGATGTGGTAAAGGAACAACATTACCATGTTGGAAACTATGAGGACCAATACATGAGATGGACCACACTGCGGCAAGAGAGGGGCCAAGCAGTTATAGAGTTCACCAATACCTTCCATACCTTGCACACCAAGTTGGGTATCAAAGACTCTGAATGCCATTTGGTTCTGAAATACCATGGGGCTCTACACAGATACATCCAAACTTAAATGGATTTTCTAGACACCTCATCACTCGGTGCTGCTTATCGATATGTTGTTAAAATCAAGAAGAAATTTAAGCACCAAAACAAGCAGGATTTTGGGTCTGCAAATCTGCAACAAAAAAAGTATGATAAATACGACCCTAACAAACAACCTCTCGAAAACCAGTCCAAACCATGGGAAGACGAAGACGAACACCAAAAAATGTGTGATTTCCACAAAATCCCCTGGCACAACACTGATGAATTTCACTCAAAACAGTCAATGGTAGCCGAGATCAAAGACAAGGAGCTAAGCCCTGATTCAGAATCTAATTCAAAAAATACTGGTAGAAGACATATCATTGATGCAGACCCCACTGCTATTTTCGCAACCTCATAAATTCAACTAGAAGAACCAATAGATCATGAAGAGGGGGAATGCCTTTTTCATTCACAGATGTGGGTGAAGGGGACCCCACTGCATTTTATTGTTGATAGTGGAATCCATAAGAACCTCATCTCAGTAGATGTCATCAAACAGTTGGGATTGTCAACAACACCACACCCGCAGCCATACAACATCAAGTGGCTTTGCCAGGGACAAGATCTTCAAGTCAGCCAAAAGTGTTGATTGTCATACGACATCCAACCCTTCAAAGATGAGGTATTATGTGATGTTACCTCGTTGAATGTCTATGATGTTACTATTCTAGCGAGTCTTTCACTCTGTATTTTTACAATCTTTGTACATTTTCGCTCATTAATAGAAAATTGTGTATTACTGTATCTCTATGTTTATGGTTACATCTCTGATACATTTTTGTTATATTATTGGATATCCGAGATATCTCTGTACATTTATTTATTATATCTTCGCTCTCATTTCATGTCAAAAATAATCCGGATCAATTATGATTATCCCCATTTTAGACAAGTTATATTGAATTATTTGGGAAAGAAGAAATTAACATATGGATAGAAAACCATGGATAAAGAGCTAAAGGTCAAGCATGATTTAGGAGATACATTCAAGCATGGGCCACCTCTTTATGCTTAGGATCATTACAAAGGAGTTTCACAATAGTAAAACTAATGTCCTTTATTTTTTCATTGATTTTAAAAAATATTTTGACACAGTTCCTAGGACTAGCCTTTGGAATATATTAGAAGAGATAAAATATCCTTTCAAGTTGAGAGTTGTTGTGATAAGGTTGTACAAGAACATTATTTCCAAGTTTAGGAACACTAAGGGCTATTCAGAAGAATATAATTGTAATATAGGAGTTAAGCAAGGCTGTCCCCCATTCCCTACCATTTTTGGCATATACATTGACAAGTTAGTGAGTTTTTTGAAAGAAGAAGGTTGTGTCAAATTGACTCTAGTTGGTATAGCCATCATCCTTCTTCTTTACACTAATGATATTTTTCTTATAGCAAGGAATCCCTATGTCCTCAACAAGCAAAGAAAAATTCTCAAGGATTTCTACTCAAGTATGGGTATGACTATTGACACTAACAAAACAAAGGTTATGATAATTAAATCCAAAAATGTCACTTACACTAATTTTGTGTATGACAACAATGGCTTGGAGGAGGTAACTTCATACAAATATCTTGGAATCCATCTTCATCACATGCTTAACTATAACTATAGCATTGATAAAATGCTAAATGGAGGGTGGAAATTTTATTGTGGACTTGAAAACAATTGTAAATTAGTGGACCTTTAGCTATGGGATAAGAAGAAACTCCTCTTTGAGATTTTCATCGCTCATATTATCTTATATGGTTTTGAAGTGTGGGACTGCAACATCTCTATGGAATCATATAGAAATATAAAGAAAATCCAAAAGTGTTTTATAACTTATAATCTAAAAATTAAAAGCAATACACCCTATCCTATCCTCCTCATAGAAGTGAGTCTTCCCCCATTGAAAGCACAATCATGACTAGGTATCTAATGTACAAGAACAAGATAAAAAACATGGAAGACAAGAGGCTTCCTAATATTGCTTCAAACTCCAGTCAAAACCACCTGCAACTCAAGCAAGGTTGGCATAAAGATGATAAGTCTTTGCTAAATCATTGGGGAGAAAAGGAAGAGGTGTGATAAAGAATTAGAGCATAAAATAAAATTATTATACTATAAGGAGGTGATCAACCCTAATCTATAAGATCAAAGGTATCTCTCTAATTTAAGTAGTGTAAATAATAAAATAAACATTGCTAAACTATGTACAAACTCTCACAAGATCCATAATGAAATAGGGTGTTGAACAATTCCTAAAATGTCATGGGTCAAAAGAATTTGTCATATTTTTGACACTAAGAGAGTTGAAGATGAAAAACACTTTCTCTTTGAATGCCACAAGCAAATAGACATTAGATTACAATTTCAAAATATTTTTTAGAATACCAACCTTCCTAACCTTTAAACTCATCAAAACTATGGTGATTTAGGAATGCTTCACTTAAAGCTTTTCAAGCACGAGAATAAAATTCTAAAGAAAACCAAGTAATTTATTTTTAGGAATGCTTCACTTAAAGATGTTCAAACACGAGAATAAAATTCTAAAGAAAACCAAGTAATTTCTTACCTTTATTAAGGTTTGATAGATCAAATTTGGTCTCAACAGATATTAAATATTAACCACCACCACCATCATGATCATATATTTTGCAATAATGGTTATAATTTATATTGAAAAAAGGTTGCATAATTGTACAATATAAAGATATAAAAAAATAGTTGTTTCTGGGTTGCCATAGACTAAAATGCATAGTGATGTATAAACCTTCCAAAAACATACTGTGAACATCCTTATAGTTCCTCCTACCAAATAAATTTGCAAGTATACTAATTAATAAGTTGATCTATTAATAATACTACTCAACATAATATGCTAAGAAATTTAAAACTATAAGATTAATGTCCATGGGATTTAGTAGCCAAGTCTACCTAGGTATTTAGGGTTTCATTCTCCATTTTCAATGGATTAAAAATAATATTTCTCAATACATAAGAATATACAACAACAATGTCCTCAAACCATGACATGTTGACAATATGGGCAACAGGTAACTCCTATGAAATTCAAGGTAATCTACATGAGGTTAAGTCAAATGAGTTATTTCTTAGGATAAGAGGGGGGAAGAACATGACCTCTAAGGGGAGGTTAAAGTGAACTACTATGAACCCAAAAAGCGCTTGCAAATATGCCAAGGTGGAGGTCATTTTAGATTTCTTCCCTCTAAAGATAGTCATGGAGGTACACCATTCTTCTTCCCAATCCCTCAGGCTAAGTGGATGATTCTCTATTTATATAACAAATTAATCCCTAGCCCAATTATTCTCCATATGCTTCACCTCAAACCCTTATTTCAAATTTTCTTATTGCACCACCGAAAATGTCACATTTCCCCAAGTATTTGTGACATCTCTCTCACACTTTATAACCACTTTTGTAATCCTTTGAGCTCACAAAGAACATAACAATTATTGCAACACTTGAAGCGCTCCATGGCATTCCCAATATAATACGGGTATACCAATTGACACTAGGAACTTGAGAGAAATCATAATTGCTCAAATCATTTCGCTAGTAGGAGTGTAAACAATGCCACTCAGGTCAACCCCCTGCAACTTTGTCCCACTCTCTAAGATTATCTTCAATGTTAGATAGATTCAACATTAAATCAAGGAATGGCTAATTAATCCCACAAGTAGGAGCCATAGCCATCGAAGTACAGTTATTCAAAGCGAGGTGTGAGTAAAAATGCATATGGAGAGGTTAGAGTCTGGGCCGATTAAATCCCCTCCTATAGATCACCACATTGAATCGATATATGTAATGGGGAGGAGTCCCAAACTTAAACCTTGATGTGTCATGGGAAGGGGCATGTGGTGTTGAATTCTCTCCCCTTCCTTTACCCATAAAAATACTTCTTGCAATTGGAACCCACATTTTGATTCATGGTCCACCTTAGAATTTAGCATTCTGAACACATGAAACTAGGGTACTTGGTTGAGTCCAAGTCCCATAGTTTTGGCTCTTTGGCATATTCTGGCGAGCTTTAGCTTAGTGATAGGTTTTATAGAATGGAGGGATTGAATAATTACCATTGAGTCTCCAATCATCACCACCTTTCGAACACCTTCATCTCTGGTAAGAGGAAGTCCTTGAAGGACTAGTAGCACTCCTGCTTCAATTTTGGCAGTTATTCCTCACCCAACACAAATTCCAATGCAACACTTTTGCTTCAATTTTGGCAGTTATTCTTCACCCAACACAAATTCCAATGCTTTATGTTCATTGGAATAAAAAAAGACACCTCCTACACTTGCCAACCCTACATTTATTATAATATTACACTTAGAATTTGGATGATATTATATCTAATAATTTAGATGTGAAATGTATAATAAATCATTAAACAACTACACATAGTCCAAAATACTTATTACTAAAAAAATGTAAATTATTAATGTACTTTTAAACACAATATATTCACTAATTTAATTATTATTATCAAACCGAACTATTGAACAATAAATATTAATTAAAATAACACACTTCCTTAACTCATGGCTAGTGAACACTGATTAGAATCCACCACTCTGAAACGACCTCCACCAATAAAATGGCAATGTAAAACCATCCATTGTGATAACATTGTAGCTTATATTATTGTTGTGCAACCACCATAAAATTCCATCCACTATGTTCACACATAAAACCTTATATTGAGATGCCAATGCACTTACATGCAATTTCCCACCCCTATTTAAGAGGCATGCAGAATGACATCAAATGAGAGAGTGCTTGGAGCTTCGAGGAAGGCTCCACTGATTACAATAGTGTGTCTAGCTAGACATATTGTATTCTTATAGGTACGCTCTTCCAAGCAACAAAATTGAAAACAAAAACATCATTGATTGTTAAATGTGCTACCTTTCCTGGATCGCCTTAACATTAAAAGGAACATAGTTTGATAGGCTCAATGGTTGGACAACCTTTCATTACAAGGATATGATGATTGAATGTATCTTGGTCATCCATTCATGTGATCCCCTCCTTTTTGAAATATAAAGTAAAGCCTACTGATGTTATATATTAAATATTAATTGATTCATAAACCATATATAATATATTTATAGATGTGGTCAAAAGTTTGATAGATTGTACATAAAGGTTAACACTTTGCGCATTGTTAAAATGATAAATGGAATAGTTATTATTATGTCCCTTATAAGGGTTAACACTTTGCACATTGTTAAAATGATAAATGGAATAGTTATTATTATGTGCCAATAGTCCATCCATATCGTTCTCAATTCCCCCTATAGTTTAAGTTAAGGTTGACATTAATTCAATTTCTTTGCATTTTTATTGTCTTTGCATTGTTGATTGGAAAGGGGTGGTGGCATGCTGACATCAGATCCAATGTGGTTCTACAAACTTTTCTCTTCATATTTACTAATATAATCATTTTAAAGTATGCATGAGTTACAAAGTAGGTAGATAGAGTTTACAACTTTTCCCTTCATATTTACTATTATAATCATTTTAAAGTATGCATGAGTTATAGAGTAGGTAGATAGAGATTACAATAAAACATTCATAGTTGTGACACATTAAGTTGATATTTATTGTCTACCAAAATCCCTTCCACTTGACAAGCATCTCTTTCACAATTTCACGTGCAATTTCTTACCTTCCCAACCATTCTTGAAGTATTTTCGTTAGTTTGCAATGTAAATTTATCCTCATTGATTTGATATTTTTTTTGCATGATATTTTTTTACTTGTAGTAATTAAGTTGATATTTATTGTCTACCAAAATCCCATCCCTTCCACTTGAAAAACATCTCTTTCACAATTACATATGCAATTTCTTACCTTCCCAACCATTCTTGAAATACTTTCGTTAGTTTGCAATGCAAATTTACCCTCATTGATTTGATATTTTTTGCATGAGATAAAGTAAGTGACATACACTTGTAGTAATTGATTGTTCCAACACCACCTCTACATGCAAGGTAATGACACTAATTGTTTTTATCTTTAATTTCCTCAATACTCTATGCAGGTATTTAAAAAAATCTAACTACTTATTTTCCTCAGTACTAAGCTATGTTATCCAAGGATTCAAAGTCTCATGGCTAAACCCACCCTCCTTGAGGTTGAGCATTGATAGATTCGACACCTTACTCTCTATAGTAGACTTGACACCTCGCCCTTGAGTACCAAACTCACATCATTAATGAATTTTAAACATTTTTGATGTTTTTATCTTGAGGGATTGGGTATATACATTATCATAGGTTGAAATGGAAGTCCTCGTGCTTACACATGAGGCATGTATTCATGTGTATATCCTTATATTGTAGCTTGTTCTTTGAAGTTCTAGTTTGAATTCTTGGGAATCATTGTCATTTTTTTTTCTCTATTAAGGTTTTTTTTATTATTGTTTTGTAAAAGGATTTTTGATCTTTGATTCATTTTAAGAGTTTTGATATTAAGAGTTTTGATATTGTAGGTTGGGATTTGGTTCTATTAAAGAATATAGAGTTTTGATATTCTAGATTAAGATTTGATTTGAATATAGCAATTGGGTTTTTCTTTTGGCTCTTTGTGTATATCAAAATAGGATACATATTGCATTGAATTTTATTTGTAAGGTTTTGAATTCCTATATAATGTTGAATGATTCGACATATTTGGTATAATTTTGAAACTAGTTAATTAAATATTCAATTGAGTTCAAGGATTTCTTTTAAAGAGATTCAATTATCTAGACATGGAAATCTTATTTGAATTCCACGTTGTTTCATTGTCCTTTAGTTGTTAGATGTTTTTGTTCTAGGTGGTAATTGAGGTTATGGTAATATGTATAGCTAAGGGTGCAACACCAACACCACAACTGTTAGCTCTACATCCTCTTCACTTTTCTATAAATGCTTGTATATTGACCAAATACTTTTGTTCTCCTCTTAAATCAATCTCGTGACTATGTTGTATACCCACTTATCACAATGAGATTTCCATCTATAAAGACTCCCTTTCATTCTTTTCACTCTAATCTTCTCACTCTAAGCTCATGGGAAAATGAATCTTTCACTTATATTATTTAACATCATAATCCCATGCATCTAAAATAGCATTTTTTAATTTTATTTTCACAAATATATATGGAATTCATTATCATCCTTCAATGTCCATTTTCTATTCACCCAAATGCATAGTCTCAAGGGGGAATATCATCATAAAATTGGGTAATTGAAGGGAAGCCTATCCTAGGAACCTTCTAAAGGGTCATATGGAGTGAACATATAAGTGGGTGCAGTCACTGACAATTATTCTCAATAGACTTACCTTTAGGAATATTCCAAGTCAAAAATATCAAATGCTCAATAGACTTAGAAATGTTTTTATCTTGATAAAATATCTTCTTCACATAGCTTTGATCCTATCGTGTGAGTTGTGGCACAATTCGTGTGAGTTGTAGCACAATTTGAGCAAGCACTCTAGATGATTTATCTAGAATATTAGTATTAATCTCACCACAAAATCCTTACATTTATTTAAATTAAAAATAAACTAATTTACAATTAAATATTAAACCGAAACCATTTGGTTATGCCCAATATGAATTACCACTATGTTAAACCACCAAAAATATCTTACACTCAGAAAAGCTATTTAAGGGTGAGGGGAATGATAAATGTGAGGACCATGTATATAATATTGAGTAACATGTCTATGATCATGTGAATAAGATACTATTCGCTACAAGGTAGATATGGATGATAGTAAATGGGTAACTTATCATATTTTATGTTGGCATATATTTCCTCACTGGATAATTGTGTTTCTCTAATTTGTCAGAAACGATTTTGGTTCACTATGTTATTTTAGTTAAATAGTTTATGTTCTTACTATTTTGTTTTAGTTCTCTTTGTTGATTTCTTTGTAGTCTCCTTGTGATTTAATGTTTTTTTCATTTGCCTAGGATGTATCTTGTCAGGATGAAGCACTTGCATACAACATTATTTTTTTTGAAATTGTAAGTTTTGTATTTTTTTAAATATGGTTCATTTTAGTTCTTGGGTCATATTGTTTCTTCTCTAAAATTTGAGTGTGATGTCGTTAACTATTGCTTGCTTCTTGCAACTTGTGTTTTAGCTGTAGAATACTTAAAAAAAAATGATATCAAATTGTATTTCCAATGTGCACAAATAAATATTAAATTGTGGCATGCTTTTTTTTCAGTTGCAAAATATATAATGAAAAGGATTTTTAGGATTGATTTTAGGTCTTTTGTATGTGCCCTAACCATGAATATGCAATATTGATATCATTTTATTCACTTTTCATGGGCATTGGGGTATGTGAGAACCATAGATTAAGGTTAAATCTAAATTTGCAAAATAAATATTGTTTTACAACAACTTATTATCACAATCAACAATCCAAACCTAGTGGAAGGTGTTGGTCCTAAAGTCTGCACCTGACTGCTGAAGGACAGAGTTAGGCCACCTCAAGTGTTAGAATGGTTGGTTTTTTGGTTATTTGATTTTCTTGGTCAATTGGAGGGTTGGTTTACCAAGACAAGAAGATGGTTTGGTTGGAAAACTGATATGGAGGAGGGTTCTCCTTGGATGGTGGCACATAAATGATAGACAAGTGAGATAATAGAGGATAGAACATATGGAAACAACAAACCATTCAATGAATAATCTGTTGCAAGAAGTTTAATACTTAAAATATTATTTCAAGGCATTAAACATGTATCAAAAACAAAATTACTCCCACGGGTTGCAATAGAAACAAATCTTAACTAAAGCATTTTTTTTTTACAGGTTTCATATTAGTAAAGGCAAGTTATACAATAGCTGAAGGAAATGAAATGTACTTTGCAAAAATCAAAAAACACATTCAAGATAAGATAAAAACATATGTAGATTTGGACACAAGCACATTGTGATCAAGAGTATATTCACTAGGTAGAGTGATTTAATCCATGCATAGAATAGGTTCAGCCAGTTTTATGTATTGATATTCTTTTCCCAAAAGAACATTCAAAAACTACATATTTATCAAAATTGTAGAGGCTCTCATCCATCTGGAATTGAGGCTTAACTCTACACTATCAATTGTAAGACAACTTATTAACTTAACTAAAACATGGTTGGAGTATATTAATGTATACTTCGAGCTTGACTAAATAAAAAAGGAGTGGTTCTTATCACACATAAAAGACCAATTATTATGCCTTAATCTAAAAAATTCTTGCAATTAAACAACTAAAAATTGCTACTAGCAATAAAACTAGACTGATGCATATGTTGGAGTAAAATGAACTTTGACAAAAACTAACTAGGAGTGACTGAATATAACGCTATATCGAGTAATGGTGTACATGTGTACTGTTGGAGGCCACTTGGATATAACTCGGTGTGTTGGTATGTTAAGAACCAAATATCAATATAGCATAGAAAAACCTCAGAAAAAGTACTCAACGCCTTGAAAAAGAGATAATTTCAGAGAATAAGCCTCTTTGAGGGGGCAACCTCCTTTTACCCCACTTAAATGTTCAAGTACAAGATGATTCAAAATGAAAATGTCTCCTTGGTATATATAGGAGACTAGGAGGTATAATTACAACTAATGGCCTAAA
>JASDQU011441754.1:0-19165 GCA_032191745.1 Picea mariana
GGATCACTCTATGTCGGGAACATATCGTGACCGTTGGATTTCCTAACTACAAATGAATACTAATGCATACTAAAGAAACACACTTTTACCTAACGACATATTAGACCAAGTAGATCTTAACTAACTCCTAAGTGTCTAAATATCCTAACACATTTCCCCTTGTTTTTCTTTTTATTCTAACTAGGGGGGTTGGGAGCAATTTGTTGTGCATACGCTTTCCCTTGAGAAAGGGTTGCAGGTTAACTAGCAGGGGGTGGGGTACGAGGAGCGGTGGTAGTTGGCAGTGGACCAAGAAAAGGGTAATATGGGTTCATAGCAACACCACCACAAGGAGATTTTCCAAATGGGGTACCTTAACCATGACATGCAGGGTAAGATGTATTAGTGCTCCTCTAAGATGAAGAGCAAGAAGAATATAAAAGGGGGTTTAGATGTCCATAGGGTGTGGAAGCATATACACTTGGTCCAAGAGGGGCAAGATGTGGATGAGTGTGGGATATATATCAGATTAGGCCATCATCTTCATGGGATTCCATCGTTGCATCCAATTCACCTAAATGAGAGCGAGGGGCATCAAAAGGATGATGTAAAGGTACTTTGATTGTGCATTAATCATATCATATTGTTGATCCTTTTAGATAGCTTCTTCCTCGTTCCTAGATAGTGTCATGGCTACATCTTTGGCAATGGGGGGGAGGAGTGATTTCAAGAATCAATCCATAAGGAATACATCACTAATATGGGCTTTACATAAACAATGTCGTCTATGCCACTCATGGAAGTGCTCCAAGATGTGGGTAACAGTGGTTTGATGAAAATTAGTTAGGATTTCTATTCCTATGTCATGGCGAACTAGGATTCGAAAGAAGGTAAGCACCACTTAGGTTGTGGACTCAAAGGTTCTATGGGTGTTATTGGGTTGGTCTATGTAGCATTTGGTAGTAGTACCCATCAAAGTGGATTCGAAAAGTCTCAACCTAATCGAGTCGTCCATTATGGGGTTATAGGAGCACCAAAGGTGGAAGGACATGATGTTGTTAGAGGGGTCTTCTCTTGGTTTGTCTTCAAACTTAGGGATATCTAATGGAAAATTGTTTGGCATGGGGTGGGGGGAAATTAGGGTCATGGTGGATGGGATTGTTAATCAACTTGTTCAAATTAAAGAGATTTAAACCATCCATGAAAGGCATAGAGGGTTGGTTAGAGTTGGGTCTTAAGATAGCTCCAACCTTGAGTTAGGCCTTCTTCACTTTTTAGATACACTTGAAACCACTTATGCACCACCTGAGCACATAGTGTTTATGTGTGTGTGTTTGATTAAGTAGTTGCTTAATTCATCTTTTATTTTCATTAAAAAAAATTATTAACTTCTTTCTTAGAGACATACTTACCTTAGGTCACCATAACTCCCCACATAAAACAATCTTGTAGGTTGCAAGGCCTTCTACCTAAGTTCCCCATTAGACATACCATTCTCTACAAATAGGGTCCCTCGCCCTAACCCACCCTCAATTTCTAGCTCATCTGACTCAGAACCCCCCTCCCCATTGAAGAGTACCCATACATCCAGTTTTGGGCCTGCATCCCCCTATCAAATCCTTCATCCCCTTCTAACCCAAGTTCCCCCATGGTTGGAGCTAACACAAGACCCAATGCTAATCAATTCTTTATGCCTTTAATGAATAGTTCAAATCTCCTTGATTTGAACAAGTCGATTAACAATCACATCTAGCATGACCCTAATTGGCCCTCCATGCCAAATAAATTGCCATCATATATCCCTAACTTTGAAGGCAAACCAAGAGAAAACCCCTCTAACCACATCATGTCCTTCCACCTTTGGTGTTCCTCAAACTCCATAATGGAGGATTAGATTATGGTTGAGACTTTTCCAATGCACTCTGATGGATGTTGTTGCCAAATGGTACACAGAACAACCCAGTGACACCCATAGAACCTTCAAGTATAGCCAAAGTGTCCCTTACCTTCTTCCAAATCTCAATCTGCCATAATATAGGGATATAAAACCTAACTAACTTTTTTCAAACTACTGCTACTCACATCTCAGACAACATCCATGAGTGGCATAGACAATGTGGCTTATGTCAAGCCCAGATTTGTGATGTTTTCCTTATTCACTGGTTCTTAAAGTCTCTTCCTCCCCTCATTTCCAAAGATGTATCCATAACACTACTTAAGAAGGAGGAAGAAGCCATCCAAAAAACCCAACAGTATGATCTAATTTATGTTCAATCAAGGTACCTTTACATTGTCCTTCACGATGCCCCTCACTCTCGATCAGGGGATTTGTCTGCACCAAGGGCATCCCATGAAGTTGATATCCTTGTTAGATCCATGTCCCACACCTATCCTACTCCTCCTGGACCTGGTGAATATGGTCACACTTATAGTGGAATTAACACTTCTTACCCTCAACCTTGTATGGGATATTCTTCAACATCCCATGGGTATCCCAACACCCCTCGAGGCCATTCGCACCTCTCATCGCAATTAGGCACCAATATACCTTGTATCCCATGCACATCCACTTGATCATGGTACCCCATATGGAAACTCTCCTTGTGGTGATGTTGATATGAACCATTATTACCCTTTTCTTGGCCCACTACCAACCATCCCATCTCCTCTAAGAGTGATACCCTAACCCCTCACTAGTCAACTTGCACCCCCTCCTTAAGGGAAAGTGTATGCACAACAAACTACTCTCGATCCCCCCAATCAGAATGAGAAGAAAAACAAGGGGAAAGGGAACCAAAACAACCAAAACCAGGGGAACTAGGGGAATCAAAATCCTCCACCCAATACTAATTTTGGGGGAAATCAACCCACCACAAACCAAGGCTAAGGTAACAATCCCCAACCCAAGTAGAGGAAGAACCAAAACTTTCGCACTGATAAATCTTGTGTTAGTTGTAGTGTTTATGGCATTACACTCATGAATGCCCCCTCTTACCTAAAATGCATTGAATGTGGGAAGTAGTTGAGGCTACCAAGCATGTCAATAATCAACCTACCCCACCCTCCTCATTGCAACCCATGTGTTGAGAAATCCTTTCCCGACATAAGGATTTGTGTCCACTTCAGAAGCCCCTCCATCTGGATCACCTCCCTCTTCCACCACTCTCAGGAACAAGAATTACTAGATCCTCTTCTTCAATTCAGCTAAAGTTAATCTTACTACTCAATCCCACCAATACGATATGCCCCCTGAGGCACAACCAACTGAGTCCTCTGATCCTTCTCGATCCAACAATGGGCCTTTACAGATTCCTCGCCCTATTACAGACCTACCTCACAAGGTACCCAACATTACATTAAGGTGGAATGCCCATAACCCCCATAAGAGGGCAACCCACCACCACAACATAGTGGATGACTTAACGCAATGCCCTGCAATGATGTCGTCCCTTGTAGTCCTCCAAACGTGTCCTTCACTTTACTTGTTGCTTTGGGCGTTGATGATCCTTCAAACGACATAATTATTACCTTCGATAATGACAAGGTTGAACCATTTAGATTACCACCCTCTATAGCCTTCCAAATTCCAGTGTCCATCAAGAATGCCATCATCCATCAATGCATTATTGATGAAGGTGCATCCACATGTGTCATGTCATTCCAATTCTAGAAGAAGTTAAGCTCTGCGACACTTATTCCATCTACGATCTCCCTTCGCGCATATCATGGTTGGCCCTCTCAACTTAAAGGACTTGAAGAGAATTGTCATGTCCAATTAGGAGGAAAATAAGTATGCATTGACAATGAAGTTATTGATGCCCCATTGGACTACAACATCCTTCTAGGTCAAAGCTTCATGTACGCCATGAAGGAAGTGGCTTCGTTGCTCTTTTGTAAGATGATCTCCCCCCATAATGGGAAACTCGTCACCTTCGATCAATTGACCTACTACAACCTCAACCTCAACTTCATCTTGACCATGTGGTCTCCTCTTTGGATGGGAACCAAATAGTCCCCTTGCTTTCAAAAATCATCCCTGGATTATACAAAGACTCGACATTACTTGGTGTGCATTATGGACCTCCTCCTGCAATTACCCACCCCAATTCATCTAATGTATGTTTGGTGTCATTTGAACATAGCCTACCGAGCCCATGTTTGCAACCATCAATTGGACCCTCAAATCTGACACCTTCAGTGCCATCACCAAGAACGCATCAACATCCACATTATCCCTTTAGTGAGGTACCTTTCTTATTTCATCCTCCAGGAATAGTCAATAACCCGATTATGGCCACATTGAACTTGTCTAACCTTACATTAAGGATTATGGTTTGGTATTTGAACGCCCCTCTGACTCCTCTCCCACCCTCTTTGCCAAATCCATATTTTTCCTTGACTCATATGCAACCAATACCAATGACACATATAAACCCTCAGGCACCTATGGAGGCCCCACCTCAATCAAAGAAGATTGGGAAAGGAGTTGACAAAGGAGCAAGGCCAAAAATAAAGGAGGTACATACACTCCTAAACAAGCCATGGCCACCCAAAACACTACATCTAAGTCGATATCCCCATGTGTCGTATGCAATATCTCTAGTCACGCTACCTTCAATTTTTCTAGACTCCCATAACTTAAATAAGTTTACAATGTGGATGATTTGGAAGAAGATCCCTCCATTCCTATCGTGGAACTCCCACCTTCTAAGTCATCAACCATGTGTGTTAAGTCTTTGCGCACAAACCACCCATGTGCTTTGTGCGATATCTATGGTCATTATTGTCAGTACTGTTCGAGAATACCCCAATTCCTAGATGCCCTTGAATTCATTCACCAGTTGGATTATGCTCATTAAGAAGATCCAACCCCAATAGCAGAGGACACCACTCTCAAGTGAAACATGTCTTCCCGAGCTAATCATTAACCAAGCATTGAGATCGGACCCCATGAATTGTAAACCAATGAGAATACCATGCAAATTCTCTACCTTTCAACTTCCATGGGATCAAAAATGTCGAAAAATCCTCCATTTTCCGTCGAGGTACATCAAAGCATCATGTGTATGCCTAATTCCTCTTCGATCTAAATGTCGATGGAGCCTTCATCCACTCATCTTTAGTCTACCCATGTAAATGTCACATATGTGGGCCATCCTTTTCATTCCCATGGCGTTGATTATGGGTTCACTACCCCATCTTCCACTATCTCATTTGGAAATGTAAACTCTATAGAGTTCCTTGCCACTCCAGATTACCCTTGGATGATCCACCTCATCATTCCTACATTTTGCCTCAATAACCTAGTCCCTTCGACCAGTATGTTGTTGAATCAAAATATTTTCTAGACAAGCATTTGTTCACCAAGTAGTACACGACTACTTAATCAGTGACACATAGTCACAACGAGTGGAACACATCCATCACAATAGCATAATTCTATTGTCCAGAGACATACAATATCCATAGCAATCATATCATATGATATCAACCTATATAAAAATAATATCATGATATAAATTGAGTCATTTGGGCCATTCTTCCACTCACACCTATGAGATCTGGAAGAGCATCTGCCCTCATACATTAAAAGAATCAACCATGGGCTATCTGGACTATTCTTCCCAAGCATGGAATAATAATTGTCCCTGATTTATGAGCTTAGAACATTCACCTAACTGATCCATTCCTCCGATACTAAACATAGTGCAACCTGGAGAGAATGAGTCTACTCTAGGGAATGCTTGTCCTTTATTGTTGAACCCGGACCATTCACCTAAGTGGGCCATTCCTCTGCACTAAACATAGTGCAACCTGGAGAGAATGAATCTTCCCTGGGGAATGAATGTCTGGACCATTTCCTAAGGAAATGATTGTCCTGCACCAAACTCCAAAACGAACCATTCTTCGAAACTTCTCACAACGGTGAACTTCGAAAGAATCACCGCCCAACGAGGCGAACCATTCTACTTGACCACTACTGAGAGTGACTACCAAGAAGAATGACTATCCTAGACCATTCCCCCACATTGGATACAAGGGGAATCAATTTCTATGGTACATCAGCAATCTATCGAACCATTTTCATTACGAAAATGACTATCCGATCTGGACCATTTTTTGAACTGGAAAATGCTTGTCCATCAGAAATCTCAAACCACTTTCCGAATTGGAAAGGAACTGCCCATCGTGGACCATTTTCCAAGCTAGAAAATGATTATCAATAAATCAATGATATATCAGTTCTCCCTCCCAACCTGGACATCCATCTCTTCCCTTTCAGTTAAGGGAGTTATCTCCACAATCCCCAACTTGTCTCGTAAGTATGCAAGCTTTATCCTGGACAAAGGATTTGTCAAAATATATCTTGTCTGCTCATCTGTTGGGATATATTGGAGCTTCACTTCTCCTTCCTGGACTTTATCTCGAATAAAGTAGTATTTGATCTCAATGTGTTTCAACCGTTCATGAAACATTGGGTGTTCGGATAGCCTTATACAACTCTGATTGTCACAGTATATTATGGTCGAATATGGAACCTGATCAAATAATCCACAAATCAGCTTTCTCAGCCATACTACTTATGTACATGCCTCACATGCTGCAATATATTTTGCTTCTGGTGTGCTGAGTGCGACAGAATTTTGTTTCTTACTGCCCCAAGATATCATAGCGGAGCCCAAGCTGAAACACATCCTTGAAGTACTCTTGTTGTCTTTTGCACTCCCTGCCCAATATGAATCTATGAATCCATGAAGTTGTATATCATTGGATGAAGTATATCTTAAACCATAGTCTAGCATCCCACGAATATATCTTAGAACATGCTTTGCAGCTATCCAATGCTCATGTTTGGGTTCCACCTGGAACTGGCTTAGGGTGTTTACAACAAAGCAAATATCTGGTAGAGTATTCACTAAATACATCAATGACCCAATCAATTGTCGATATAGGGAAGGGTCTACTGGATCAGAATCTGAGTCTCTTACTTTTCTTATATATGTGGTCATAGGAGTGTCCATGGATTTTCAATCCATCATTCCAAACTTCTGAAGAATCTTCACTGCATACTTTCCTTGTCCAAGGAATACTTCACCATGTTTTTGCCATACATCTAGTCCCAAGTAATAATGCATGAGACTGAGGTCTTTCATATCGAACTCGGAAGCTAGTTCCTTCTTACACTGGGTGATGAGAGACTCTTCACCTGTCAAGAATAAATCATCAACATATAGTAGTAGAATCACATGTGCAGTGTTCACGATTTTGTAGTAGAGATTTGGATCTACATGACTCTAGGAGAAACCAAGTCTTATTAAGTAGTTGTTTATTCTGGCATACCAAGCTCTTGGAGCTTGCTTGAGTCCATACAAGGCTTTCTTTAATCTGCAAACATGAGTGTCTCTGGAGTGTACTTCAAATCTTTGAGGTTGTTCAATGTATACTTCTTCTTCAATTGCTCCATTGAGAAAAGTTATCTTTACATCCATCTGATGTAAACTCCATCCCATGGAAGCAACAAGAGACATAATGGCTCTAATAGAAGTATATCTGGCAACAGGAGAAAACCCATTTTGAAGTTACTACTGATTTTTCTTTGGGTCTAGGAACAATTTCCCATACATCATTTTTCATGATGGACTGGTGTTCTTTTTTCATGGCTTCTTTCCATTGTTTCTTCTGAGTTGCCTCTTCAAAAGTGGTGGGTTCTTCATTTAGAAGCTTTGTCATACATGCTGCATAGTTGGAGAATCTTTTGGGATTTTTGCTTTTTCTGAAGGTGCCACTTGGGGCTTTGAGTCTTTCTACTTCTTGTAGAGTAGCTTCAAGCCAAATTGGATGTTGCTTGGTTTTGGGTACAATGACTGATTCAATAGGTTCACATGGTTGCATCGGATGATCAAGTTGTTATGTTTCTTCATTCTGACTTTCTGGAAGACATGTGTGTTCTTCTTTAGGCTCTTCATACTCTTCTTCTTCTATAGTTTCTTCTATGGATTTCTTGAAATCCATCTTTTCATTGAAGAATGCATCTCTGCTGACTTCAACCTTATGTTGTTTCGGGATATAGATTCTATAGGATTTGGATGATTCATTGTATCCCACAAATATGCCCTTCTTTCTCGAGGGTTCTAATTTCTTCCTTTTATCCTTGGGGATGTGAATGTAAACAAGGCATCCAAAGATTCTTAAGTGTTCTACATTAGGTTTATTTCCTGGCAAAGATTCTTTTGGAATCATATCCTTCAATATGCGATGGGGACTTCTGTTCTGAACATATATTATTGTCATGGCTACATCTCCCCACAAATACATAGATAAACCTTGATCATTCATTAGCGCCTTCACAGTTTCTTCAACAGATTTGTTCTTCCTTTATGCTACACCATTTTGTTGAGCATTATGAGGAACATTTAACTCCCTCCTAACCCCTGCCGATTTGCAAAAGGCAACAAATTCCTTGGATGTGTATTCTCCTCCATTATCTGTTCTCAAGGTCTTGATTTTCTTGTTTGTGGGGTTCTCTATCTCTGCTTTGAATTATTGAAACTTGTTGAAAACTTCGTAAGACTGGCATCGAACCGCAAACATCTGAATGTATTAGATCTAGGATTTCCTTAGATTTATTATTGTTGCTTGAGAATGGTTTCTTAATATTCTTACCCAGAGCACATGCTTTGCAAATTCCTTCATGTGTAGATTGTAGTTATGGTATTCCTTCAACCATATTTTCAAGGAAAGTTAATGCTTGATATTTGATATGAGCATACCTTTTATGCCAAAGTTCATTGGAATTGACTTCATCATGTACAAAAGCTTCATCATTTCGTTCTAGTAGTCTGTATAGTCTTCCTTCACGGGTTCCAATAACTCTAGCATTCTCTATGCTGGAGTCTCTAGACCAAGATAATAATTTTCCATCTACAAAGGCTATTATGTTTCCTTTCTCTTCTAGGCAAGATATGGATACAAGATTCTTTTCTAAATCAGGTACATATAAGACATTGCTCAAATGAACATTGTTACATGTTTTCAATTTGATGGAGGCTTCACCAATTCCTTCGACTTGATAGGTGTTCTTATATCCAAGTTATACCTTGTAGGATGTCCTCTTTTCATTCAGATTAGAGTCTGACTTGGTCTCCTGTCATATGCCTGGAAGATCCACTGTCAATTATCCACATGTCATCTTCAAGAGTTTCTGTGAGAGATGAATAGTGTATATGATCCATCTTTTCATTCATGATTTATGTTCACTGATAATTGGTCAAAATTTGACTTTGACCCAAAATCTCAACCTTGATGTTTTTGCCACAACCACACCAAGTAGTACACGGCTACTTAATTAGTGACACATAGTCACAACCAGTAGAATACATCCATCACAGTAGCATATATCTATTGTCCCGAGACATACAATCTCCATAGCAATCATATCATCTGATATCAGCCTGCATAAAAACAATATCATGATATAAACTGAGTCATCTCGGCCATTCTTCCACTCACACCTATGAGATCTGGAAGAGCATCTGCCCTCATACAGTAAAAGCATCAACCATGGGCTATCTAGACTATTCTTCCCAAGCATGGAAGAATAATTGTCCCTGATTTCTAAGCCTAGACCATTCACCTAACTGGGCCATTCCTCCAGCACTAAACATAGTGCAACCTGGAGATAATGAGTCTTCCCTAGGGAATGCATGTCCATGATTGTTGAACCTGGACCATACACCTAAATGGGCACTTCCTCCACACTAAACATAGTGCAACCTAGAGAGAATGATTATGCCCTAGGGAATGAATGTCTGGACCATTTCCTAAGGAAATTACTGTTCTACACCAACCTCCAAAACTGACCATTCTTCGAAACTGCTCACAACTGTGAACTTCGAAAGAATCACTACCAAACAAGGCGAAGCATTCTACTTGACCACTACTGAGAGTGATTGTGACTTCCAAGAAGAATGATTGTCCTAGACCATTCCCCCACACTGGCCACAAGTGGAATTATTGTCTATGGTACATCAACAATCTATCAAACTATTTTCATTACGAAAATAACTATCTGATCTGGACCAGTTAGCTCCCTCCTAACCCCTGACGATTTTCAAAAGGCAACAAATTCCTTGGATGTGTATTATCCTTCATTATATGTTTTCAAGGTCTTGATTTTCTTGTTTGTGAGGTTCTTTATCTCTGCTTTGAATTCTTGAAACTTGTTGAAAACTTCGTAACACTGGCATCGGACCGCAAACATCTAAATGTATTAGATCTAGGATTTCGTTAGATCTATTATTGTTGCTTGAGAATGGTTTATTAATATTCTTACCAAGAGCACATCCTTTGTAAATTCCTTCTTGTGTAGATTGTAGTTTTGGTATTCCTTCAACTATCTTTTCAAGGAAAGGTAATGCTTGATAGTTGATATGACCATACCTTATATGCCAAAGTTCATTGGGATTGACTTCATCATGTACAAGAGCTTCATCATTTCATTTTAGTAGTATGTATAGTCTTCCTTCATAGGATCCAATAACTCTAGCATTCTCTATGGTGGAGTCTCTAGATCAAGATAATACTTTTCCATCTACAAAGGCTATTTTGTTTCCTTTGTCTTCTAGGAAAGATATGGATATAAGACTCTTTTCTAAAGCAGGTACATATAAGATATTGTTCAAATGAACATTGTTACATGTTTTCAATTTGATGGAGGTTTGACCAACTCCTTTGACTAGATAGGTGTTCTTATATCCAAGTTCTACCTTGTAGGATGTCCTCTTTTCATTCAGATTAGAGAGTCTGACTTGGTCTCCTGTCATATGCCTGGAAGCTCCACTGTCAATTATCCACATGTCATCCTAAAGAGTTCATGTGAGAGATGAATAGTGTAGATGATTCGTCTTTTCATTCATGATTTATGTTGACTAATAACTGGTCAAACTTTGACTTTGACCCAAAATCTCAACCTTCGCATTTTTTCCACAACCACACCAAGTAGTACACAGCTACTTAATCAGTGACACATAGTCACCACCAGTGGAACACATCCATCACAGTAGCATACATCTATTGTCCAGAGACAAACAGTCTCCATAGCAATCATATCATATGATATCAACCTGCATAAAAACAATATCATGATATAAACTAAGTCATCTCGACCATTCCTCCACTCACACCTATGAGATATGGTAAAGCATCTGCCCTCATACAATAAAAGCATCAACCATGGGCTATCTAGACTATTCTTCCCAAGCATGGAAGAATAATTGTCCCTAATTTCTAAGCCTAGACCATTCACCTAACTGGGCCATTCCTCCAGCACTAAACATAGGGCAACCTGGAGAGAATGAGTCTTCCCTAGGGAATGCATGTCCCTGATTGTTGAACTCGGACCATTCACCTAACTAGGCCATTCCTCCGCACTAAACATAGTGCAACCCGGAGAGAATGAGTCTTCCCTAGGGAATGAATGTCCAGACCATTTCCTAATGAAATGATTGCCCTGCACGAACCTCCAAAATGAACCATTCTTTGAAACTGCTCACAACTATGAACTTCGAAAGAATCATTGCCCGAGGAGGCAAACCATTCTACTTGACCACTATTGAGAATGATTGCCAAGAAGAATGATGTCCTAGACCATTCCCCCACACTAGCCACAAGGGGAATCACTGTCTATGGTACATCAACAATCTATCGAACCATTTGCATTACGAAAATTATTGTCCGATCTAGACCAGTTAGCTCCCTCCTAACCCCTGTCAATTTGCAAAAGGCAACAAATTCCTTGGATGTGTACTCTCCTCCATTATCTGTTCTCACTGTCTGATTTTCTTGTTTGTGAGGTTCTCTATCTCTACTTTGAATTCTTTAAACTTGCTAAAAACTTCGTAACACTGGCATCGGACCACAAACATCTGAATGTATTAGATCTAAGATTTCCTTAGATCTATTATTGTTGCTTGAGAATGGTTTCTTAATATTCTTACCAAGAGCACATCCTTTGCAAATTCCTTCCTATGTAGATTGTAGTTCTGGTATTCCTTCAACCATATTTTCAAGGAAATGTAATGCTTGATAGTTGATATGAGCATACCTTCTATGCCAAAGTTCATTGAGATTGACTTCATCATGTACAAGAGCTTCAACATTTCGTTTTAGTAGTCTGATAGTCTTCCTTCACGGGTTCCAAGAACTCTAGCATTCTCTATGTTGGAGTCTCTAGACCAAGATAATACTTTTCCATCTACAAATGCTATATGCTATTATGTTTCCTTTGTCTTCTAGGAAAGATATGGATACAAGATTCTTTTCTAAACTAGGTACATATAAGACATTGCTCAAATGAACATTGTTACCTGTTTTCAATTTGATGGAGGCTTGACCAATTCCTTCGACTTGATAGGTGTTCTTATATCCAAGTTCTACCTTGTAGGATGTCCTCTTTTCATTCAGATTAGAGAGATTGACTTGGTCCCCTGTCATATGCCTGGAAGCTCCACTGTCAATTATCCACATGTCATCTTCAAGAGTTCCTGTGAGAGATGAATAGTGTAGATGATCCGTCTTTTCATTCATGATTTATGTTGACTAATAACGGGTCAAACTTTGACTTTGACCCAAAATCTCAACCTTGACGTTTTTTCCACGACCACACCAAGTAGTACACGACTACTTAATCAATGACACATAGTCACGACCAGCGGAACACATCCATCACAGTAGCATACATCTACTATCCAGAGACATACAGTCTCCATAGAAATCATATCATCTGATATCAACCTACATAAAAACAATATCATGATATAAACTGAGTCATCTCGACCGTTCTTTCACTCACACCTATGAGATCTGGAAGAGCATCTGCCCTCATACAGTAAAAGCATCAACCATGGGCTATCTGGACTATTCTTCCCAAGCATGGAAGAATAATTGTCTCTGATTTCTGAGTGCGAACCATTCACCTAACTGGGCCATTCCTCCAACACTAAACATAGTGCAACCTGGACAGAATGAGTCTGCCCTAGGGAATGTTTGTCCCTGATTATTGAACCTGAACCATTCACCTAACTGGGCCATTCCTCCGTAGTAAACATAGTGCAACCTGGAGAGAATGAGTCTGCCCTAGGGAATGTCTGGACCATTTCCTAAGGAAATGATTGTCCTACACCAACCTCCAAATCAGACCATTCTTTGAAACTGCTCACAACTGTGAACTTCAAAAGAATCATTGCCCAACAAGGCAGACCATTCTACTTGACCACTACTGAGAGTGACTGCAAAGAAGAATGATTGTCCTAGACCATTCCCCCACACTGGCCACAAGGGGAATCATTGTCTATGGTACATCAACAGTCTATCGAACCATTTTCATTACGAAAATGACTATCCGATCTGGACCAACTATCTCCCTCCTAAACCCTGCCGATTTGCAAAAGGCAACAAATTCCTTAGATGTGTATTCTCCTCCATTATCCATTCTCAAGGTCTTGATTTTCTTGTTTGTGAGGTTCTCTATCTCTGCTTTGAATTCTTGAAACTTGTTGAAAACTTCGTAAGACTGACATCGGACCACAAACTTCTGAATGTGTTAGATCTAGTATTTCCTTAGATCTATTATTGTTGCTTGAGAATGATTTCTTAATATTCTTACCAAGAGCACATCCTTTGCATATTATTTCATGTGTAGATTATAGTTTTGGTATTCCTTCAACCATCTTTTCAAGGAAAGGTAATGCTTGATAGTTGATATGAGCATACCTTCTATGCCAAAGTTCATTAGGATTGACTTCATCATGTACAAGAGATTCATCATTTCGTTCTAGTAGTTTGTATAGTCTTCCTTCATGGGTTCCAATAACTCTATCGCTCTCTATGGTGGAGTCTCCAGACCAAGATAATACTTTTTCATCTACAAAGGCTAATTTGTTTCCTTTGTCTAATAGGAAGGATATGGATACAAGATTCTTTTCTAAACCAGATACATATAAGACCTTGCTCAAATGAACATTGTAACTTGTTTTCAATTTGATGGAGGCTTGACCAATTCCTTCGACTAGATACTTGTTCTTATATCCAAGTTCTACCTTGTAGGATGTCATCTTTTCATTCAGATTAGAGAGTTTGACTTGGTCTCCTGTCATATGCCTAGAAGCTCCACTATCAATTATCCATATGTCATCTTCAAGAGTTCTTGTGAGAGATGAATAGTGTAGATGATCCATCTTTTCATTCATGATTTTTGTTGACTAATAAATGGTCAAACTTTGACTTTGACCCAAAATCTCAACCTTGACATTTTTTCCTTATGAGAGTGCCAAGAGGTGTGTTGGACTAAGGCGCACTAGAATATCTTCTCCTTGAGTAAGGTGTTCCATCATAAGGTGCTATGTAATAGTTTTAGGGTTTTTGCAACTACCCCTGCTAGTAACCCTAGAAGTAGTGCTTCAATAACTGCACCTACTAGAAACCCTAGCGGCAATTCTTCAACGAGCTTCATAACCTTATGGCTTAGCTTCCTTCCAGTGGTTAGACTGAATGAAGGAGTTATGGGCCCATAACCTGTTAGAAAAGTGGGTGTGCTCGTTTAACCATAGACAATATAGCAATATTGTCACCCAACCATAGGCACGAATGCCACCCCCGAGCACCTTGACCTTGACAGAGAGAAGAATTTAGGTAGCAAGTCAATATCCAACCAAGGATAATGCACCAAGCAAAGATAACCAAGACTGATCAGAAATTCCAACCCAGAAAGACCAAAATTACAGGTTGCAAGAACTTCAGCTCCAACTGCTCTCAAGACTTGCACACGACTAGATTTCTGTAGTGCGCACAAGTGGATTTCTGCAGTTTCAAGATGTTTGTCTCAAATGAGAACTGGCGTCATGTATTTATATTGCTTTCTCTAAGCTATCTGCATCGACTTCTTCTTCTGGATGCTAAAGAATCAATATAAATATTTTCTTTAGCTGACTTCTCTTCTACAGTTATGTCCAAGCCTTTTAGGGTTTCTCTTGCTTCCTGGAATATTCTAATCTCATCAAAGGTCACAAGTGAAGGTTAATACCTCCTGCAGCTACCATAATATCAACAATATGTATCCTTTGATTTAAGTGTTGTTCATGTTTATTTCTTTCTTGTGTTTCTTTTATTTCTCAAGAATAGCATGAATCTTAAGGTAAATATGTCCATTGAAACTAGGGTTTGTAGTTTTCTAACCTCATTTATCTTTAATCTTGTAGCAACCACAAAATATGTGAATTTTCTCACTCGATTTGTATATTTGCACCAACAATATAGCAATTAAGATATATCAACAATAAATGTAAAATGTATGTGTTGATAAATGAGGCTTTCTTGTCAGTGTTTGAAGAGAAAGAATGAGCTTTGCTCCCCTACCCCATACACTATTGGAAATTAATAATCACACTTTTGGAAACCGATAATCACACTTTTGAAACATGAGTAAGCACATATTCTCACTAAGGAGTCTAAATTTAATGAAATATACACTATAAGATTGAAAGCAAGTTCACATTGCATCATGTGACCTTCAATGTGTTGTGTAATTCTTTGGAAATTTCATTTAAATTTTAGAAAAAATAAGAATAAAGATACCTTGCATACACCCACAAACCCCAATAATAAAGGCTTGCTCTTTCTTATCTTTCTACTAACAATATGGAGGTCAATGATTAGATCATATTTAAGCCAAGCCAGTTAATGTGCCTCCTCCATAGTTAAGTAATGGTGGATCATGGCAAGGTGAAAATAGACTTCCCAACCAAAACTAGAGCATTAGAGAAAGTAATAATCAAGTACTATTGGTCATAAGTTACAAAACCGAGTTTGTAATAAGGTATGAATATGAAAAGTAAGCAATAAAAAGCATTTATCCTATTACAATTTAAAAATATAAAAAACAAATATATGTTGAAAAAACTCTCGAGAATGCACCAAATTGAAGCATAATCACTATAAAAAGTCATAGAACAATCTTATCTTATTAAATAACCAAGCCACGTATGGTGAACACTAATGCCAAGGAATCTTCCCTAAAGATAGAGGAATACAGATAAAGTGTGACTAAGAAAATCACAAATACAATATATAATAGAGACAAATTGTAAATGTGAGCATGGAAATACTAAGAAGTCCATTTGAAGGTAATGTTTAAAATTACAATCAACTATGATAGTACATTATAAAGTTGGTAGTAAGATTAGTAGAATAAGGTGATGGTTACAATTAAACCCAATTGCATGTCCTCAACAAGTTCATAAGTGCGGTCAATTTTGTTATTGCCATGGTAAGTGGTCAAAATGCACATGACTGGTCAAGTTCGTCATAATCATGCAAGGCTTAATACGCAAAATTCTAAAGAAATTCGGTTTAATACACATTATGCATTTGGCCTTAAATTGAAATTTTTTTTGTTGGGGAGTATACGATGGAGAGTCAAAACTGTTGGAAACGTAATCCATTAAGGTTACTTGGACAAAGAATATGAAACATCACAATATGTGAATGGTCATTAGAATCAAGAGACCTTGAAAGATGAATCCAAAGTTCATCTGGAATGTATATATATGTCTATCATATCAATTAATAAATGCAATCCATGTTTATCCTAATTAGTGAGTCCAGCAGTGGTATCAAAGTGCCTTAGTCTTTACGGTCCGATTCGCTATGGTAGTTGTCCATAGTATCTGAGTGTGTCCAGAAACACACTCTCTCTATCTTCCAGTATGTGCCCCTTTTCTTACTAGTCTGCCACGGGATTTTATTCTTTGGATATTCCTCTACCAGAAATGGTTCTTTGTGCCCCTGGGAAGTTTTCCATCTACCTCCTCTCTGCATGCATTGCCTCTTCTTAGAAGATGCCCATTTGTTTAGAAGATTATCCACAAATCCAGCCAGGCTCATCTTCTCCCTTATCCTCGACATCTTCTCATCTTCCATAATGTTCATATATAGTTCTCCTACTCAGGTTTCTACATAAGATTCTCTCAGGTCCTAAAAAATCATCTGAAAATGGAGCCTTAACCTAACTACGCATTCCTCTTTCTTCCTACCAAGTGTATCCGTTGGTAAAAAAAACCCTAAGTGTATCTGTTGGTTAAAAAAAACCTTAAGCGTGTCCTTTGGTAAAGAAATCCTAAGTCCTGAGTAACCTCATTCAATTCTTTGGAGGGAGTCTGGCAAGTGTTTTTTACAGGTGCTATGTAGAATGCACACTCGTCGAGCTACTTCTTCTCTGCACGTGCAGTCTTCCAGAGTGCAATAGATTTGACCTGGTAGTTGGATGACATTTCAAATCCATTTCAAGGATAATAGTGGGGAAAATTTACAGCCGATATTGTTCGAGGTGTAACCGCTTCTCTTATTCAAATGCCAAAGAAGCTTCTTGCTTCAGATTCTCTTTTTTATCTTGATCGCTTATCGTCTGTAGGAGAGGTCCCTAAAATATGAAATTGTGTGAATCGCAACTTCATCTTCCACTCTGCAACAAATGATATTGACAAGTATATTTAATGTCGAGTTCGAGTGCGGCTTGCTTGTGCGGTATATTCTCAACTTTGCGTGCCTCTAGGTTGGAAATCAACAGAAAATCATTTTATGCAGTGTGAATACATGCAAAACCCTAGTGTGGATAGTCATTTTATGATTTTAGAAGGTGCTCAATTCCATGGTTAATTCAAACCCTAGTCACGATAATGGGAGACTTATGACTACCGACTTGTTAGGGCATTTTATTTAGTCAGTATTGCTCAGAATTTAATTTGGAGATAAGATAGTATAGAGAATATCTTGTTCCAGAGCTTGGTTTAACTTCATTAAATCCATTATCTGCTTTCACAGATTTGATGGAGATGGAATTATTTAAGCATTTCTTGCATGGATACTCTTTGATGGTCTTTATACTTGCACTTGCTTCAGTGGCATTGCATCTATCAAATGTTCATAAATTGTTGCTTGACATAACATAAGTATCGAAGACTAGTTATTTGTCTCCATCAACCAAGTAGACTCGCACACAAAGGTTAAGGGATCCATCATGACCATTGTACATATTCCATTCCTTTGTAAACGGGTGCATTTTCAGTGGAAACCGACACCCTTCATTGTTGTGTTTGAATTGTCAAAGTCAATCTTTAGATGGCTCGAATGGACAAATTATTAGAGTTATTGAACACCCTAATACTCTCTTATGTGGACAATACAGTTACATTTGACATAGAAACTCTCATTGATGTTCGAAACTGTTTACAAGATTCGCTAGACAAAATCGAATTTCTCTAGCTTGAATAACAACTCCAACAAGAAGCCCCCTGGGGAGCAGCTCAATTGGAAAGTGTTGTGAAAATGAAGTTCCATGAGGTTTCAAGTTCAACTCCCCCCGACTTACAATGTGTGCCGCGTAAGGGGCCTCGTGGGCACACCTGGAGGTTATAGTGGTAGCAGTTGGATAACACGGCCACGTGTAACGCGAGCATGTGCCCAACTAGTTGTTGATTCCTCCAAACATTTAAAAATAGATAAATAAAAAACAACTCCAACAAGAAGAAATACAACAAAAGAATCATCATTATGAACTAGTCCTTGTTTAGAGAAATTCTCTTTTCGAAGATGATGATGTTGATTCAAACCAACAACTAGTGTAGGAGAAACTCAATGAGTAGGTTTCAGATTCAAGTACAGTTAAGCTTCCTCTTTCCAAGCCAATCATCTAACCTTGGGAAGAAATCAAAATTAATAAACATAGAACCGATATCGAATATGAAAATAAAGTGACCTTTCATATTCCAAATTGTACCAAACCGATCCACTTCCCAAGTGTTGTATTGCTACAAGAAGGCTCATATTCACCTCCTCCAGTCCAAGAATAGATTCCAAAATGCCAACATTCTCAACGAGTTGGCCACATGGACATCAGTGTTTTGATCTTCATACTTGTGAGCATTGTGGAAAGCATGATCATCCTTTCGACAGATGTTCCAAACACTAGATATTTGCAAGAGTAAAGAACCACTATGGATGAATCAGTTATTGGCGATGGTCATCAATGTTGATTTTTCATAAGCTAAGTTAAGCATGTAGTTCATTTAATTTCATCATGTCTTAACCATAAACAAGAATGTTGCAACAACCAAGATCACAAGAAGAAACACCA
>JASDQU011441755.1:0-11450 GCA_032191745.1 Picea mariana
ATTTGTTTGAAATTACACATAATTACTATAGGAATGATATCATGTAATATATATAATTAAATAAATAAACAAAATATATTATGAAAAAATTGAAACAAATGAAAATGTTAAATTCAAAAAATTAATGTAAACAAATACCTAGAACAATCATTGTCAACATTATGTGCTCCCTCTTTATTGACATCCAAGGAGGAATGTTATTTTTGATAACAAAAATAGGCCACACTGAGTAAATAGACCTAAGATCTCCAAATGGATTAACACCGTCAACTGCCAATGAAAGCCTAACATTACGAGGTTCATCTTTGAAATTTGCCCATTTTCCCTCAATTTCCCTAAATGCAGAACCATCGACAGGCATTCGAGGAACACCATCTCCACTTCTGTTACATGCATGGTAATCCATAAATTGTGCTATGATTTCACACATGAACAATCACTATAAATGTGGAATTATGGGAATATGATGAAGAACCTTTCGAGGCACCATTTTGTTACTTGATCGGTTCGATATCTACTGATAAGACATTGCAGACATCCTGTTTTCAAAGCATGTTGTCCATAATATATAATACGGTCATTAGGACATGCATCTATAGTTTGATAATCCATTCCAATGTCTTTCATAACGACATGCATACCTCGATATGTGCGAGGTAAAATATTTGATGATGGTAACAAAAATTCACCTAACAATCTACAACATAACAAATAACTAGTTAATGTAAGAGTATTAATCGTAAAAATTGCATTCTTATTTTACACATTAATTAACACTAAAAACAAATAGAAAAAAATCAACATTTCTATTTAATATGAGATGAAACATATTACATACCTTAGTATCTGTGTCATACAAGTGTTCGACAAATTATTCATAACCTTTAAGTTCACTAGCAACAATGTAGTGGAGAGAATATTTGCTCTTGAACCTTCATAAATTCATTTATTTTCCTTTTCTAATAGAGGTTCGTCATAAATACCAACATTTTCCCCATCCTCATCCGGTTGCGAAAACAGAACTTGGATCATTTGATTTGTCCCATCATCTTCTTCCATGGGATCATTAACTTGATTTGTCCCATCATCTTCTTCCATGAGATCCTCATTTTCTTGGTCATGATGATGTCCTCAGTTTGTACAACATCATTTCTACTAATACTTGGTGCAATATTCCGCGGAAAGTTAGAGGGAAACTGTAACTTTATAATTAGAAACAATCATGCAAAATTAGTGTATACTATAACAAACATTCAAACAATATATATATATATATATAATTTTATATAAAATTGACAAAATAAAAAAATATAATGAATATATAGCTAATTACCATGGGACGATATTCATTCAATCCACCATCAATGTGCCCATATTTTCTACAATGTTTTGTAGTTGTTGCTAATAAAATTCTTACGGGACATCTGAGACAACTTTTTTTACAAGGGAAATAACATCTACCATCACCCTTTTCACCCTCTTTACTTTTTTCCCCACCTATAACAACATTCCGTGACATTCTTCCGCACAAAATACCCTTTAAGAATCGTCGTTGTTATAGCAAGATTGTCGCAACATATTTAAATCGTCAAATATTTATAGTCCAATTTTAGGTCACGATCGTCGCAATTGCGATGACCGTGACCTAAAAATATTTCTTTTTTTTACCTATTTATTTGTCATTTTTAATGGTCAATTTTAACGTTAGGTCAGTCATCACTCTTGCGACGAACGTTGACCATATTAATTTTAACAAAATAGGTGCGTTGCTCATGCGACGAACATTGACCACATTAATTTAGTCAAATTACATGCGTCGAGATAATGACGAATACAGGGTGGATTTAGAAAACTTGAACTTTTTCTCTTACATGTTGCGATGAAAGAGTACTTTCGTTGCAAATATTTCAATATGTAGTAGTGACATTTTGCTGAAACGATCAACCACAACATAAAGATAATCATGATTCTTTTTTGACATAGGTAATCCTCCTACAAAGTCCACATAAATGTTTTCCCAAGGACAGGAAGGAACCAGAAGTGGAGTATACAATCCTAACTTTATGTTGCTAGGCTTACTTGTAGCACATAAAGAACATCCTCTTACATATCATGAAACACTTTCATTCATTTTAGGCCAATAACAATACCTTTGCAAATTAGCCACCATCTTTCCTACACCAAAGTGGACAACAATAAGAGAAGAATGTTCTTCCTTTATGATGTTGACTCTTTCAGCCTATGGAATACATAGCTTGCCAAGATGATACAAAATTTTATCATGCACATGGTAATCCAATTCCTCAACTTGGTTAGAATGACACAAAGTTTCATAAACCTCTTTAAAATCAACATCTAAAGGATATTGTTCAACATAGTTCTCATGCATGATATAATTATGCTTAAGAATAACTGAAGCACTAACAATAGGCCTAGAAAGCATATCAATAACTTTGTTATAAATGCCTTTCTTATACCCGATAACCAAGTGGAATTGTTGTAGGAAACCCATCCATATGAAGTGCCTTGCTTGTTGTAGATTTTTTTGTGATTGTAAGTATGTCAATGGTTGATGATCTATGTGAATAATAGTTTCTTTTCCCAACAAATAGTGTTTCCATTTTTTCACACTTTTCACCAATGCATACAACTCCTTGTCATATGTAGGATAATTAATCACATCACCATTAAAAGTTTTAGAATGAAAACAAATGGGCTTACCATGTTGCAACAAGACTTCTCCCATGGAATAGTTTCTTGCATTTGTTTGTATCTCAAATGGTTGTCTTAAATAAGGAAGTGCAAGAACTGGAGCTGAACTAATTTTCTCCTTCAATGCATCAAAATATTTTTGTTGCTTGCCTCCCCATTGGAAAACCTGCTTAATGTTTGTCACTACATGTAATGGAGCTGCAATTGAAGAAAATTTAGCAATAAACTTTCTCCAACATTGGGCTTCTCCCCAAAAGCTTCTGACCTCTGTTACATTGTTGGGCTTGGGCTGATAAAAAATGACTTTGATCTTGGAAGGATCTATTTTCAATTCTCCTCCTCCAACAATATGTCCCAAGTAAACAAGCGAGGTATTTCCAAACTTACATTTAGACATCTTTAAAAAAGAAAAATCTTTCTTCAAGACATCTAAAACTTGCTTCACATGCCTAACATGTTCTTCATGAGATTTTCTAAATATTAATATGTCATCCAAGTAGACGATTACACAATCATCAAGAAAAGGCCTTAAACAGTCATTCATAACTCTCATGAATGTTGCAGGAGCATTACAAAGCCCAAATGGCATAACCATCCATTCAAACAAACCTTTCTTTATTTTGAAAGTTGTCTTCCATGTGTCTCCTTCAACAATCCTAATCTAATGATATCTACTTCTCAAGTCCAACTTAGTAAAATACTTATCATATTTCAATTGATCAAGCAAATCATCAATTCTAGGAAGAGGGTAATGATTCTTTATTGTAATCTTGTTCAAGGATCTACAATCTACACACATGCACCATGTACCATCTTTCTGGTACTAAAACAATTGGTGACCCGCATGGCGATGTTCTTGGCATGATAACCCCTTTGTCAAGAAATTCTTGGATTTGTTTTTTTATTTCAACATTCTCCATTACTGACATCTTGTACATGCTAATATTTGGAAGAGGATAATCTTGATGAAATTGGATCTCATGTTGGATACCTCTTTTAGGAGGCAATCATTTTGGCTCCTAAAACATCTCATAATATTGGTTAACAACCTCATATAAATCATATTTTAACTTTGCATCACATCCTTGGAAAGCTTCTTTTTCAACATTGTCTTTGGGTTTGATCATCAAGAGTACAAAATTATTTCTAGCATTGACTAATCTCTTCATTTGTCCAACATTTACAAGTGACAAATTCAACTTCTTTGTATGTGCTTGAACAATGTACTCAACTCAAATTTTAAACAAATGATATGTGTTCTCACGACGATGAAAGATGGCTCTCCTATCATATAAATATGGGCTTCCCAACACAATACCACAAATATCCAATGGAATAACATCAAGCTCTACCTCATCTATAAAGTTTGCAGTGATGAAAAATCTAAGTTTACATCTTTTTGTCACATGCAATTTGGCATTGCCACATATCCAACCTAGAGGATATGGTTTAGGATGAGGAGTTGTTTCCAAATGCAATTTCTTGACAATGTATTTAGAAATGAGGTTTGCTTGAGATCCAGTATAAAATAGAGTATCTATATTGGTATGCTTTGAAATAACCCTTATGTGGAAAAGCTCTATTCTTTCTTTTTCATGTTAAGTTTCATTGAGGCTACTACTTGAAGAACTAGTACTGGCAATAGATTCCTTACCTTTAAAACCCATGGCTGTGATTTTTGTTTCATCTCCCGAATCAGATCCTAAATCATGTTGTTTAGTTGCAACAGTCTTTGGTTTCATTTTGTTGTTAAACTTTTTGGGTCTCATTTCAGGATGAAATTTCCAACAATGGTCTTCATCATGGAAATCTTTTGAACAATGTTTACGTGAGATTTTTTCTCCCTCTTTCTTGACTGAAGCAATCTTCTTTCCATTTCCTTTGAATTTCCTCTTTCCTTTTTCTCCATTATAAATTGCTTCTTGCTGCCCTCTTGAGGAGTATTCTCCCCCGTTGCTTCTAAATGAGTTTCCTGTACACAAACTTCATCTATTTTTGTAGGGTTACACATAATAATTGTGTGTCTCAAGTATCTATGCAATCCTCCAATGTATTTGAATAAAGTTTCTCGAGAAGATAAATCTATATCCAAAATCAAAGCTCTTCTCCTAAATTCTTGAGTGTATCTTTGCACACTTTTCCCTTTAGCTTGCCTAAAGTTTTTCCAATCCATAAAATCTTTATGCATGTATGCTAATGGATAAATTTGCCTTTTAATTGCAACAATAAAATCATTCCAAGAGGATAAAAATTTACCATGCTTCTTCATGTCCTCTTGAGTTTTGGCTTCCCACCAAATGAGTGTTGCACTTTCCAATCTAAGAGAAGCAAGATGAATATTAGTTTCATCATCCTAGATTCTTTGTATCCTACAATACACTTCAATCTGAAAAATCCAATTATCCAATTTCTCAGCATTTACCTCTCCATTGTACATAGGAAATTCAAAATTAATATCAAGCTTAAGCAAAGGAGTTTGTGGAATAATTTTACCATGTTCTTTTGGAGAATTTGGAGGTGGTTGTGAAATGGTAGAAGTGGAAGATGGAGGTGAAGGAGGTGGAGTGTCACCATTCCCTCCATTCTATTTAGGATTTTTATCACCGTTACCTTCATCACCTCTTGGAGGATTTGACCTTTCTCCTTGGAACATTTCATTCCTTTCTTCAAATAAAACTTTCACCATTTCTGTCATATCATTAAAGGATTTTCTAAAAGTTTCCTCTTCTGAAGTAGGGATTTCATGACTCTTCTCATGAGCCATACTTGGTGAATACCTCCTTGAAGCTTGAGATGATTGAATGATTCTTCTTCTTGAAAGTTGAGAAATTGGCTCTATAAGTTTCCCTTCTCCTCTTGTGAGCTTACACCTTGTAAACATCAGAAAACAAAACACTTGAAAACAATCAAGCCTTCAAAAACCTTTTCATTTTTAAAGTTTGAATTCCATTTTTAAAGTGTCCCTAGTCTTTTAATCTCTACATTGATTATCATAGAAATATCCACTGAAATGGATGCATTTTTTGAACAATCTCTTCCTAAGAATTAGGCATTTTCATCCAAAGGTTTTCATCCTGTAACACTACTGGTGACCACCATAGAAAATGGTCATCGAAAGAAAGTCCTACCCTTATAGAAACACTTTTCTAGACCAATTTTTCATTTTTGGCCTCCCAATTTCACCAAATTTGTTTGCCACAAGAGTCCCCTTTACCTTGACAAGGGATAAGGTAATCAAGAGAGTTTTCATATTGGTGCAGACCCCCCTACTCTCCCTCGGGGCTGCGTGACCTATCGGTCAAGGATCTTAATATCCTCGAGCTAGATTAGCTACTCGAGACCTTGTTGCTCTCAAACTAAATCAAACACATGCCCTGTTATCACCCAAGGCGTAGGTCATATGGTACCCACCTTGCTCCGGTTTGATCATCTTTCGTCGTACCTTTCATTTTCACGGTCATGATCTATTCAGTATCGATTGGTTCATCGATCAATAGTTCAAAGTGGTTGCGGGGCGCCAACGTGCTCACTCTTTATCGAAGGGCTCAATGTATGCAATCGGAAAAGTACTCGCCCAACTCGATCTAATCATGGTCGTTGATCCCCCGACCCGACGAGATAAATGACGTTGGTGAATTATGGGCCATGAACTAGCACTCATGCTAATTTCACCTCCACACTCTGCAATGATTCCCCACAGTCGATCTCCATTCACAGATAAACGGGTACCTACGGGCCATGCTTTTTTAGCACTTTTTCCAAATCTTAACACCAATGGGCGCTAGCTCCTTCCGCTAGCCCCTATTTGAATGTGACCTCGGGATCTACTTCATGTCTCTGCACTTTGGAAGTTTAGGATGTTCCAACCTCCGCTTTCTCCTGGAGTATTCCATACCTAAAGTTCTAGATTAGGTGCCACGCGTCCACCCAAATCAACGACTCTAGTCCACTTCGAGACTTCAACCTTCGGGAGTCTCAACTTCTCCATGCTCACTTCCTCCTTGAGCGCTTTCACTTGGAGTTCACGATCCATTGACACGTGCCTCCCACAGATCAACGACCAGAAGCCACTTCGACTCTTTGGGCTTCAGGAGTTTCAACTCCTGCACACTCATCTTCTCCCAGAGTGTGTTAACCCGAAGACGATGAATTTCCGCTACATGTCATTCTGGATTTGACAGTCTAGATCTTCTCCCCTCTCGTCGACTTCCTTTAAGAGTGTTAGGCCTCTGAACTTCCTGATCTCTCACCACGTGTTCTTCGCAATGGACGGTTGCGATCTACTTCGACCTTCGAGACTTCAGGAGTTTGTCACACTCCATAACTAAAATCTTCCAAAGTGACTTTCCTCGAAGTCTCAGATCTTTTCATATGTACCTCCAAGCGACCAACAACCATGATCTATTTTGGCCTTCGGCTCTTCGGTGATTTCACTCTCTCCTTGTTTACAAAACTTCCGAAGTGCTTCCGCTCCGGAGTGTTAGATCTTACGCCACCTGTCCCTATGGATGATGGACGGTCCCTAACCTATTCAGGAATTTGATGAATTCCTCACTCTTGTGTGCACAATGAGACTTAAAGCTCATGCACTTTACCCAGATCCAATGGTCTAGAACGATTCTAATTCCTCCTGGACGGATCTTGACCGATAATTTGATGAATCTTTAGAGCTTCACTCCCTTTGAAGATTTCTTCTCGCTATCTCTCTTGAGATTTGTTTGTTGGAACCTTTGACTCCTCATAGGGATACTTCGACACTTAGTCAAACTTTGAATCTGTGCACTCCTTACAATAGATCCTTATGTAAGACTTAGCTTCTTACGGGCGACTGTGCACACCTTGTAGCAGTCCCTTTGCACTCCTTTCAAATGAAAGTTTCACATTATCTCTTTTGAGCTTCTGAATCGAAATAGACTCTGTCAATGAATTCCTTGTGGACTGTATGCACACCTTGCATGAACACAACAAAGAGAAAACAATTGAAGCTTATTCAAATACTTCACAGTTTCATATACTCAATAACATAACTCATTCATTCATGAAAATAGAAATAACAAGGAAATTGTAAACAGTAGCAACATCATACGTTGGGTCAATATCCCTCTATTATATTCATTCAGATGTAAATGGCTACAACTCTGATACAAACAAACTTACATTCAGTAACAACTATCTCCTACTAATTTGCAACAACGTTATTCATGCATACTATGCACCTACTTATACAAGAGGTCCTCTACGGTTCCCTCCAACTACCTATCTGATCGAAATAAAATCTTACAACTACTTAGTCCTATTACAATAAATGTCTGTGATAGACAATTTAAGGTGGATCTTCAGATCCATGCCAAAATCAAATAACTTAAGGACGATCTAATCTCTTCTGGCTTGATTTGATCATTCAACCCCCCATCATTAAAACTTCTCTGATTCGTCATTTATTCAGAATTTCTTTGAGATACGTCATCTTTCAAAATTTAAAATTTTACTCAAAAGGCGCGCTAGGTGCTGTGATGTTATCCCATGTGGCTTTGCTAATGATGCTCCTTCATCATACTCCTCTGGGCAGAAAATTTATTGACTCCTATCCATGAGCTCCTGCAATGACCTTCCATGCTTCTGGATATCAACTTCATTTACCCAACTAACATATTCTATCGGGTGTCGCTTCCATTTGACCAAATATTCAAAATAGGTCTTCCTCCCGGTCTTCTTGCAACTCCTTTGATCAACGATCTTCTCCATCTATGGATTTTCTGCTACAAGCATCTACTTCTCCCACTGAATATTCTCTTGATATTTTGATCTTTCTCTGTCATATTCCCTGTAAGGATACAGGTCTGAAATGTTAAATATGGGTGATATTCCCACTTCCTCTGGTAGCTCTAACTCATAGGCATTGGTACCAAACTTTCTTATGATCTTGCATGGTCCAATATTCTTCAACTTCATCTTGTTATATGTTCCTCTTGGGAACCTTTCCTTCCTCAACTGTGCTAAAAATTGATCCCCCACTTCAAATTGTAGTTCCCTTTTGTGCTTATCAACTCTGCATTGTTGTTATGCAACTATTCCTTGATCTGATTATGAAGCTTCTACATTTCTGCAGTGAATTCTTCTGCTCCAACACTTCTGAATTCACTTTGCTCCAGATCTCTAAAATCTGATACTCCTCTTGGCTTCATTCCATACACTATCTAAAATGGGATTTTTTCTGTACTTCTGTTTTGTGAGTCATTATATGAAAACTCTGCTTGTGGCAGAATTTGGTCCCACTGGCTATGATGTCCAGTGACCAAACTCCTCAACAAATATCCTAAACTCCTATTTACCACCTCAGTCTATCCATCTGTCTGAGGGTGGTATGCTGAACTAAAATACAGTTCTGTCCCCATCTTCTTCCATAATGTTCTCCAAAAATGACCTACAAATTTAGTGCCTCTGTCTGAGACAATACTCTTGGGAAATCCATGAAGCCTCACAACTTCCTTGAAAAACAAATTTGCAACATGTGTTGCATCACTAGTCTTCTGGCATGGGATAAAGTGTTCCATCTTCGAAAATCTATCAACCACAACAAATATGGAGTCACTTCCCCTCTGGGTTCTTGGCAATCCCAACAAAAAATCCATGCTTATTGCATCCCAAGGCCTATCTGGAATAGGAAATGGCTAATACAATCTAGTGTTCCGTTTCTTTCCTTTTGCATACTGGAAAATCTTAAATTTTTTCACAAAATTCTTCACCTCTGCTCTCATACCTACCCAATAGTATGAACCATTCAACTGTGAAAATGTCTTGTCATGGCCAAAATGTCATGCTAGACCTCCACTGTGTTTTTCCTTCAACAAATTTTCTCTGATCAAGCACCTCAGTATGCACAATTGGCAACCTTTAAACATCAATTCATCTTGAATCATGTAATCTGTCCACTAGCTTCTGTCCCTGAGCACATGATTTGTACGTGCTTCATATGCTTCTTTAAAATCTGAATAATCATAATACATATTCTTAAGGTGTTCAAACCCTAATGTCTTGACCTAAAATTCCTTCAGAATTAGACATCTCCTACTCAATGCATCAACAACTTTGTTAGCATTACCAGAAATATGTTTAATGACAAAAGTGAAATTTTGCATAAATTCTATCCACTTAGCATGTCTTTGGTTTAACTTCTCCTGCCTGGTTATGAATTGTAAAGCTTGATTATCTCTATACAAGACAAATTCCTTTGGAAGAAGATAGTGCCTCCACTTCTTCAAAGCTTGAATTATGGCATAAAATGATATATCATATGTGGAGTACTTCCTCTTAGTCTCATTCATCTTCTCACTGAAATTTGCAATAGGCCTATTATCTTGGCTCGAGACTACTCCAATTGCAACTCCACTTGCATCACATCTCACTTGAAATGTCTTCTCAAAATTTGGTAAGATCATAATTGGTCGTTCTGTTATCTTCTCCTTCAATATATTGAATCTCCTCTTGACCTCTTCTATCCATTTGAAATACTTGTGTCTTATCTTCACCGTGTCCATCATTTATGCACAAATTCCACTGAAATTTATAATGAACTTCCTATAGAAACTCGCTAATCCATGGAAGTTTCTCACCTCAAATATACTCCTTGGTGATGGCCATTCTTTGATTGCTTTCACCTTCTCTAGATCCATCTTCAATTCATTTCAAGAGATCACAAAACCCAAATATATGAGTTATGTTTTCATGAAAGAGGACTTCTTCATATTAATCAACAACTTCTCTTGCTATAGTATCCTCATCACTAATGTCATATGTCTCATATGCTCCTCTTTAGTCTCGCTAAATATCAGTATATCATCCAGATATACGATCACAAACTTACCAATGAAATATTTCAATACTTCATTCATTAGTCTCATAAAAGTACTTGGGGAATTTGTTAAGCCAAACAACATAACAAGCCACTCATACAACCCTTCATTTGTATTAAAGGTTGTTTTCCATTCATCACTTTATCTCATCCTTATCTAGTGATATCCAGTTTTCAAATCTATCTTTGAAAAAATTTTTACTCCACTTAAGCAAACAATTAAGTCATCCATTCTAGGTAAAGGAAATCTATACCTGATGGTGATCTTGTTTATGGCTCTAGAGTTTGTACACATCCTCCATCATCCATCCTTCTTTGGGCTCAACACAGTTGGTACTGCACATGGGCTCAAGCTTTCTCTGACCAAAACCTTTTCTAACAAATCCTAAACTTGTTTCTTTACCTTCTCATTCTCTTGAGGTGTCAATCTGTATGCTTCTTTGTTTGGCAAACTTACTCCTAGTATCAAATCAATATGATGGCTGATACTTCCGATGGGTGGAAATGAGTTAGGCAACTCATCCACTACTATGTCAACAAAATTCTCCAATGGATCCTAAACTTCTTCAAGCAAATCATCCATAGAAGTACTTGTAAGGACAACTCTGGGTTTCCTTACCACAACAAACTACATCTCCTTTTCCTTCTTGACTTCACTCAAGATTTCCTTCCCACTCATGAGAAGTATGCTTGTGCTGGCTTCTCCCTTTACTTTCTTCTCTTCTATTGGCAACAACATGTGCATCCTACCATTCTTTTCCAAAGTGTAAGTATTCCTTCTCCCATCATGAATGACACTCCTGTCAAAATGCCATGGTCTTGTTGGCAAATATTGAACAAGCAACGAATGTGTATTGATGGTTGTTGTCATTGATGGCAACAACGG
>JASDQU011441756.1:12741-23550 GCA_032191745.1 Picea mariana
GTTCATTTGGGCGATCAGGTCTACAAAGGGGAACGACGATTCATTTGGACACTTGGGTTAGTGAAGGGGCACAACACCCCCAAAGGACACAACAATTCACAATGGTGACCTTTGGAGTCCTTATAAGAGAAAAAGGGTGCACAACCAAGAGAGGCATATTGGTAGAACTAGGAATACAATGAGAGCAAGAAGAGCTCTGTAGTTCTGAGGTAGACTAAGAGGGTGAAATCCCTCAATGAGACAAGTCACTCCACTTGGGAGGACTTGTGATGCCTTGAGGTGGATTTAGTGGAAAGAATTGCAAGAGCTTCTCTTGGGTCGATTTTGCGGAAGTCTAGAAACATGGGTTTGTTGAAGGCATGTCTGAGGTAGAACCAAAATCTGTGAAGTCCACGAGAACAAAAATAAAACAAGTGTGTAGTTGAGGGCACATTTGATGTGTATTGTAGGAGGTTGCAGAGACGGTTACGACATAGAGTATTGGTGTGACGAATATTTTTATGAGTGTCTTAGTGAGGTGAGGCGAGTCATTTGATTCTACCAAAGCTGTAAATTGAGTTAGTAGTTTTCATGTAGTAATTTTTTTGCAATAAAAAAGACTTAGTTGGGTGTTAAGCATTGTTCGTTCTGCCCGCACTACTTCTATTTTTGTCTTTCATTTTTTCCACATTTCTCTTGGTTTCTCATGGATTTATGCTTAAATACGATTAAGTTTTAAGTTGTTACCAATATTCTAAGTATACAAGAGTTGCACTAGAGTAGGAGTGTGACTCGCTAGTAGCCTAGAACGGATTATGGGTATGTTGTAGGTGAAGAGGTGTAGTTTGGACAAATTATCCTTGATGTTTCCAAACAACCAAGTGAGAAACGTCGCAGTGCCTCATGCCCTCAACAGGTGCAAGATTTGGCTAGGAACACTGTGGGGATGTGACAGGTGTCATATCTAAATGCAATAAGAAACTTAATGTATGCCACATTTTGTACCATATGATATTGCTTAAATGCTCCAAATCGGGTGTGTTAATCTTACATAATCCATCATTGTAGCATTGGGAAGCTATGGCGAGGATTTATAGATATCTTTAAGGTTTGGAATGAGTGAATGTAAGAGGGCAGTAAATCCAATTGAAGTTGGAGTGAAATTTTATGAGGACATGTTTCCAAGGACTGAAGAAAAAATGAAGAAGGTGTTAAGAAACTTAATGTACACCATGGTTTGCACTAGATGATATTGCTTATCCTCTAAATTGGGTGAGTTGTTCTTAAATAATCCAACACTTTAGCATTGGAGACATATGAAGAGGATTTTCAAATATCTTAGAGGTATCATGAACATGAGTATTATGTTCGATGGGAGTTCAACAAATGGACCAAAGGAAATTTAATTGGCACATGGGTGTTATGTTCAAGGGGATTTCAACAAATGGACTGAAGCTAATTGGATTTTGTGATGCATATCGGGTAGGGGATGTGGATGATCGATGATCAAAATCTATATATTGTTTCAAATTCACCTTGAAGGGATATTACATAGGAAAGTAAGAGACAATTCACCTTGAAGGACTATTACATATGCAAGTAAGAGACAATCAATTATTTTTCAGAATATGTTTTTGCGCATTGTGTAACCAAGGAATTGGTTAGGTTGAAAAGATTGTTGGAGAGCATTGGTGTGTAGGAAAATGATTTCCCTCTAAGAAAATGTGACAGTCAAAGTTTCTTTGAAATGGTGAAGAATACAATGTTTTGGTCAAATACAAAGAATATTGAACAATAACATCACTTTGTTTAGGAGCAAGTTTAAAATATAATGTTGCAGACAAAGATTTGTAAAGCTAGAAAAATGGTGGTGGATGCATTGACAAAGTCACTTGCAAAATACAATTTTATCTTTTGCATGAAATACTTTGGGATGGAATTTGTAACAAGATTGTGTACACTCTTGACTGAGTAACAATGTTGTAAATATGCATCCTTAGGACCGCACAAAGGGTTTTTTAATCTTCAATAAGTCCAATTCTAGGAAGTTGATCCATTTGGGCTTCCTAGGATTATTGGAATTTTGTATTCCATGTATGTCTTTTATTGTATACATGTATTTTCATATGAATTGAACAATAAACAATTACTTTGCTCAGTTTTCATGTGATTTTCCTGTGCACAACCTTTATTTCAGATCTCTAAAACATTGTGAACAAAGGTAAAATGCTTAATGCAGTATTTTTGTTTATTGCATTTGTTTGTATTCATGTGTCTGCATTTTAATCTTACTTGTGGCTATAAAGTTTCTTGTTCTTTTTATAGTTATCGCTAACACAACCTCTCTTATGCTTCTTATGTCTGTGTACATAAAAAACTAGCCCAAAGTAAATATCTGTTAAAATGTTAATGCCTTAATTAGGTCACTTGCTAATTTTAACTGAATATTGCAAGGAAAAAGAAATTTTTAGGACATGCAAAGAAGTAACAAGTGATTGATAAAAAATTTATGGAAAATTGTAGATCTTGAAGGTGTTTCCTTCTATGTATCATTATGAGAACATGGTAATGACTTAAACTTGTAAGCAACTAAAAGAATTGGTAAAATGCTCAACAAACTGAAGAAATAAAAAAAAAATGGTAGCAAGATCAAATTTCAAGGGGTTATACCTTTTGTGTGACAGGATATTTCAAAAGTTCCTTATCAATTACAAAATCAACAATACGTCTTCCCTTCTAAAAAAGGTGAACTTATTCGAGAAACTATATAGAAAAAAATGTTTTTCAACTTGTGCCCTTTGTTTGACTTGGTGCAAGTTTTCTTACAAAATCAACAATACTTCTTCCCTTCTAAAAAAAGGTGACTTATTAGAGAAACTATATAGAAAAAAAAAAATCGAGCTTGTGCCCTTTTTTTTTTTTTTCTTGGTGCAAATTTTCTTATGAATGGAAAAATATTTATAATTCCTAGTCTGAAAAATGGACTTTGAGAGGAACTGAAATCTCCAAATTCAATTCAATGTCAATATTTCAACCAAAGAATTCCATTTTGAGATTGATGAGCCAAAGAATTTTACTCCAAAAAACTTTCCTCTACTGCTCTAAAAAATATTCTCAAAATTGAGAAAGGGCTACAAACAGTTTCACTTAAAAGCATATGATAGTTTAATTTGTTACAAGTGCTTTATTATTAACCAGAGTTGGGAACATGCAGTAGAGTACTATGTAGCTGAATAAAATCGCGTTTATGAAACATCAATTATAGCTAACGTACATTTCATCAACTGCAACTTAAATGTACCATATGGTGTGATTCCCATATATTTAAAGGAACATGAATTTAAGAAGATAAATTCATAGATCAACTAGATCTCCTATTGCTTGTAATTATTAGTTTTCATACAAAATGGTGGTTATGGAAATGATCTAGTATTTGACCATTTGAATCAAATTTTTTTAGTGTAGAAAAGATTCAACTCGATAACCTAATTCATGTTAAGAAATTTTCACAACATCTACAACACTCATCATCACATCCATTCATATTCTAGATCCAATTATTTATTATTTCAATTTTCAACCCTGTGCGTCATATTTTCAGTCCTCATAAAATCTCGAAACAAAAATTAGTTACAGAATTCTACGAATCTATTATATCTGCACTCATGTTGGGTAAGTGCATGGATAGAAAACTAACATCAAAAGATGGTCGTGCTGCCTATGGAGATCGTAGCATCTATTTACATGATTGCTCCAGTCTTAGAATTTAGGTGGTATCATTTTTCCTTAGTTATATTTTTAAATATCTTTCTTCTAGTCAAAGATAAGCAATGAAATTTACAAGTGAGCTTGCCTTTTCTACCCAATCAATCCAATTCCCTAAAAATCATTACAGGTTATATATCAACCTAAATTAGGCCAAATTAGGTAATTTCACCAAGTCAACACATGAGCATTGATTTCATTTCAAGGACTTGCTAATTGTTCAAATGTATGCGGTTATCTTCCAACTCAATGATCATAACAGGCACTAACTAAATGATTATTGAAGAGTGAAAACCGGTATATTACCAATTATGCATATTTTATGGGTGCATAATAAGACATGATTGATATTGTTGGAGATATTACACACTCACCTACGTAATATTACACACTTAGCGAGGTAATTATTTTCCTAAGGTTGATAGTCAAATGTTGAGGGGGCTGCCATAGATGAAAATATTCTTCTGAGAATATTACCCTACAAACTAGAGTGTCTCCTACAAAATAGGGTGCCTTCCCTCTTTAGTTTAGAATCAGTTACACCTCATTTCGACTAGTGGAGGTGACTCATGCATGGCAACCTCAATTTTATCACCAACAGTTGCATGGTCACCTTGGTTTCCTCATAATGAGTGCACATATCTCATGCATATGGCCAAGAGGGTGCATATCTTGTGATTGCATGTGTTTCTCTCACTTCCACACGTGTGACTCACTTAATTGATGATTGCATGGACCAATTAACTAGGACTAGGTGGAAAATTACTTTGGTTTATGTCAGTGAGTGTCTAGATATCTCTAGATCACTACTATGGTGAATTCACTTAGCCATGTAGAGTATATCATGTGTATTTTACCATTTTACTCAACAGTTAATACAATTCATTATTTTTCTCTCTTCTCTCCTCTTTCTCTCTCTCTTCACAAGTGTGTGTGACTTTTCTACTAGCTAGGTTTGCTGTGAAAACTTCACATGGTATTAGAGCCTTGATTGCTATGAGAAAGCACATAAGTATTTATATTTGTAGATACAAGAGGAAGATGCAGTCAAAAAACATGGATTACTTGTCATAAATACTTATCACTCCTCATAACTACTTCGAGTGGAAGCTAAAAATTCTACATCCTCTTAGATGTAAAGGCTTGCGGTGAATTACCATGGCTACAGAGGCGGATATGACTTCTATTGTTGAGAAGAATAGGTATCTCAACCACATGGATGAGGCCTATGAACTCATCTATGTGTCTATGTCTCTCGAGTTTTTGTTTCACATTGAAGCTTCTACCACACCAAATGAGATTTGGATAAAGCTGGAGGATATATTTGGAAAACAAGACGAAATGAGAGGACCTATGCTTGAGGTCAAGCTAAATTCCTTATATCCGAGGAATTTTAATAATATCCATGACTTCTTTATGGAATTCAAGTCCCTCCTCCTTCATATAAAGGGATGTGGAATAAACAAATTCACTCAACATAATCAGTTCATCCTTTCTATTCTGGCGAAACTTGGTCAGGATTATGCTTTTTTCATCCCATCGTTCCATACAAGCATGTTCACTTCAGAAGCATCCTAGAAAATTCCAACATTGGATCAGTTTATTGAAGCTCTAACGCATGAGTAAGATAAACTCATTAAAATGGGGATAAGCAAGGGACCCAATTCACATGCACTTGTTGTGCATAAAAGAAACAACACTTCCAATTCAAAGTCCAATAAAAAAATCAAGGGAAAGGAACATGCAAATTCAAATAAGGAAGGGTGCTCCAAACCCTTCGATGATTCTTCAATCTCCAAAGGTGGAAAATGAAAGAAAGGGAAGAACAAATGCGATTACTACAACCACGACTATCATATCGAATCAATATGCATGAAGAAACAATATGATCAGATGGCATAGATTCTTTAGAAGAAGAAACTTGGGGATCAAATTCCTTAAGATGCCAAGAAGAAGTCGGAAGATCAAGCACCAACAAAATGAGGTAAATCTCATGCACTAATTTCCATTAACACTTCTTATGATGCATTGATATTAGATTGAGGCGCATCCCACCATATGGTATCAACATAAAATGTTATATATTATATTTATTCATGAATGATTCATCCCATCCTCGTGGGAGATGATACCCCAGTTGAGGTAACTGGCCAAGGGAGAGTAGAACTCCAACATGGAATTTTTGAGAACGTATTACATGTTCCAAAAATATTTGTGAATGTGTTCTCTATTTATCAGATAATGCACTCAGGTACGGGAGAAAGGGTGGAGTTTATACCTGATTATGTAACCATATATGATATGCATGATAACTCCACGATTGTTGTTGGTGAGGTAAACCACCAAGCATGTTTGTATACTTTCAGTAAATTCATTACTAAATTTGATTCTACTTTACTACTGACACACGTTGATGATACTAGTAAATTATGGCATGAGATATTCGACCATCTAAACTTCAAATATGTGCAGAAACTATGAAAACATGATTTGGTCACCGATTTTTCCAACATACACTTTTAAAAATGAGTTTTTCAAGGATGTGTTCTTGGAAAACATCCCCAGTCAAGAGAATTTTGAGAAAGGGAAGGTCTGTAATTCCTCCTCTTCTTTGGAGCTCATCGAAAATGATCTGATGGGACCCTTTCCTCATCCATCCATAAAAAAAAACAAGATACATGCTTACATTTATTGAATATTTCTCATGATACACTTGGGTGTATTTTCTCAAGAAGAAGTCCGAAGTTTTTTATCATCTCAAAGAATTCAAATCACATGTAGATACTCAGTGTGGGAGAAAGATCAAAATAATTTTCATAGGCAGTGGGGGAGAATATGTGAACCAATATATCCAACATATTTTTTCAAAGGAAGATATACAATTGCATCACACAATACCTTACACCCTGTAGCAGAATGGAGTAGTCGAGCAAAATAACATATCCCTCTTGGAGATGGCCACTTGCATGTTACTTGGAAGATATCTATTGCCCACGTTTTGGGATGAGGCACTTAAATTTTGATAACCACATTCAAAACATATCTCCTCACATATATTTCAAGGACCAAAGTCCCTTTGAGGCATGGAGCAACAACAAATTGAAATTCATCACTTCTGAATATTTGGATCATGTGCATGGGCCTGCATACCCTCTGAAAAGAGGAAATAATTAGATATGCAGAGTACCACATGCATATTCGTGGAATATCTAGATGGTGTGAAAGGTTACAAGTTACTTGATCCCTCTATTGGAATTATCATCATTGAGCATAGTTTTCAGTTTGAGGAAACTCCCTTGCATGCACTATCAGAGCCACATGAAAATACCTTTGTACCACTTCCTACACTAGACATCATTGACGATGAGTCTACTCACTCAAATCATGGTTCAGATATGAGCTCCAAATATGATTCAAAATATTATGAGCATGTCGATGATGAGCATACAGATGTTGAACCACCACAGATTCCCAAGTGAGCACAGACCACCCTATAGGCAGAAAGAGACCTTGTGGGAGATCCAACAAATCAGAGGAGGATGAGGTCTCAGTTTGAGTATCCTCATCATACACTCACAACTATTGAACCAATAATTCCCATGCATTGATAAATGGTTCTACCTTCAAACACCCATACCTATGAAGAGGTTGCAAGGAATCCCTTCTGGGAAGTCGCTATGCAGGAGGAGTACAAATATCTCCTCGAGAACCAGACTTGGGATCTAGTTCTGCTCCCTTCAGACAATAAGATTTTCATATGCAGATGGGTCTATAGGACCAAGAAGAAAATAAATGGACATGTGAGTAGTTATAAGGTAAGATTGGTTTCCAAAGGTTTTCAACAAATCTATGGGATAGACTATGATGAGACCTTTCCTCCCATAGCAAAGATAGACTCCATTTGATTGGCCCTTTCCATTGCAACATCCAAGGGGTGGGAAGTTCCCTAGATGAATGTGGAGAATTCCTTTCTTCATGGGGATCTCTCATAGGATATTTACATTGAGCATCCCTAGGGATTCATACATAACTCATCTTTAGTATGCCAACTAAAAAGTCACTCTTTTTCCTTAAGTAGGAGCCTAGAGCATGGTATGCGAAGATGGATTCCTACTTGATTTCTCAACATTTTGTTAGATGCAAATAAGATATGAACATTTACATGATGAGAACCGCAGTCTCCTTGTTGATCCTAGTTATCTATGTTGATGACCTCCTAATCATAGGTAGTTCGGCCTCAAAAATTGTTGTGGTCAAAGACATTCTACACGAAAAGTTTTCTATGATGGACATGGGTTCATTGCACTATTTCCTTGGTATCGATATCAGTTAGGATGCTCCATAGATAAATCTATCTCAAACTAAGTATGCTCAGGATATCTTGGTTATATTCTGCATGACTGACTACAATTCAACAACCACACAATTTCTATCTAGGGTACATCTTTAGGATGGCGGGGATGCACCAATGGTGGAAAACACCTTGTATTTATAGCTTGTGGGGATCCTTCTATATCTCACCCACAGTTGGTTGAATCTCTCATATGTAGTAGAGGAAGCTTCCAAGTATAGGCAGGAGCAACATGAGATACATTAGAAGGATACCAAGTGCATCGTTAGATATGTTTAGGGAACCACATGTTATGGGATCCACTATGCAATAGGTTGTGCATTAGATCTCATGGGCTTCATTAATTCTGATTGGGATAGAGATAGCACAGATCATAAGTCCACTTCTAGGTACGTGCTTAGTTTGGGTTCCGGTCCCATCTGTTGGTCGAGAAAAAAGTATTCAAATATTTATCTATCGTCAACAGAGGTCGAGTATAGAGGAGTAGTCAACATCACTATTAAGGAACTTTGGATTTAAAACTTCTTCACTAATATTGAAATTCAGTTCCACCGTCCAACTATCATTTGGTGTGACAATGAAAGTACTCTCAAGTTTTGCAGAGACCCAATGCAACGACAACAGACCAAACACATCAAGATCCATATGAATTACATTAGAGAGATGGTACATGACATGATCATTGATTTGAAATAGACTGGAGACATATTCACAAAGACATTTTTTGAGTAGAAGTTCCACTTCCTGGGCAATCGTCTTGGAGTGAAGGACACAACTGCTTAACAATTGTCTTTCCTTCTTCATTTTTTGATACATTGTACTTTGAATGGGGGGTTTTCCCATGAGGTTTTCCCTCTTTCCTCTATTTTTTCATTGTTTCATTCTTATATGCATTGTACAATGGGTATCTAACATGGCCTTGGTTTCCAAGACCCATTCATCATGTACACCCTAGTGGTGTCCAGGGGGTGTGTTGAAGATATTATACACTCACCAAGGTAATTATTTTCCTAAGGTTGATATGACAATGTTGAGGGCACTTCCATTAATGAGAATATTATCTCCTGAGAATATTCCCATAAAAATTAGGGTGTATTCTGCAAAATAGGGCGCCTTCCCTCTTCATTTTAGAGTCAATTACACCTCAGTTAGACTAGTGGAGGTTACTTATGCATGGCAACCTTGGTTTTATCACCAATAGTTGCATGTTCACCTTGGTTTCCCCATCAAGAGTGTTCATATCTCATGCATGTGGCCAAGAGGGTGCATATCTTGTGATTGCATGTGTTTCTCTCACTTCCTCATGTGTGACTTAGTTAATTGATGATTGCATGGACCTGTTAACTAGGACTAGGTGGTAGATTACTTCAGTTTCTATCAGTGAGTGTCTAGATCTCTCTAGATCAGTACTATGGTGCATTCACTTAAAAATGTAAAATATATCATGTGTGTTTTACCATTTTACTCAACAGTTAATACAATTCATTATTTCTCTCTCTCTCTCTCTCTCACACACACACACACACGCACACACAAGTTTGTGTGACTTTTATACTAGATAGGTTCACTATGAAAAGTTCACAAAGATACTCCAGTGTTGATGTGTATCTACTTCTTCTACTTCTTCATTTCAACAAGACACATCATCTAAGACAATAATTTTCTAGCATTGTTAAATGGAGCATATATCCATTTGTTTGGATAGTACTCAAAATTGGATATGTTCCATGACATTGAATGACCTAATGAAATGTCCACACATAAATACGCACACACACATATATCACTCTTTCTTGAGAATATGATCAAAACACCATTAAAATTTTGTTTATATGAATGTTATGTTATCACATATTATAGTTAGTTGGTAATAGAGTAAGCATAGTGGTTGCTAATGACAATTTCTTGTATATAAGGGAAACACTTTGAAACATGAAGGGCTTGAGAAACCTTTCATGAGCTTCGACAAACCCAAGCCAAGGCTAGGGATGGGCATAATTATTCATTTCCCATTTCTCTTGAAATAAAATTGATTTGACGTTGAAGGGAAGCAAGCACTCTTTATTTTCATTTATGTATTTAGTTGTTTGCAGTGTTTATTTTCATTTATGTACCACTCAAAATGAACACCGCTAACTGGATCCTAGGTCATGCTCTGGAAATGGACCTGCTAATCGAATTGTGCACTCATGTTATTTGAATCCTAAACCAATGCTCGATGCCATTTTGTAGCGGACAAAACCTGGTAATCACTGAGGAAAATGTAGGGGTTTTTGAGTTTACACAATTTTTCGAGAAATTTTGAATTTTTTTTATATGAATTTGCTAGACCCTACTGATCGATAGAAATGGAATTCATCTCCTTTGTGCCACATCAATCCTCCATTTGCCTCATTTTCGGGGATGAATCTCAATGGTGTGGATCGGAAATGAGTTATGTTGTAACACCCAAATCTACCTTACCCAATATTCTTGGGATGCGTGGCTCCACATCCATCGATGGATAAAGAACAACCTTGGTTGGACTTTGTACCATATTATCAACCCATGAACCGAATCCTAATTTATGTATTAATCCACAAATCAAATCTAATACCCATTTTTTTGAATTTTTTGGATCAATTCGATCGAATTGAGTAACTATGCTATGAATAGCTTAATGTATGACAATTTTTAGAAAGGAAAGTACAAACATAAAAATTGAATAGAAAAGA
>JASDQU011441758.1:0-13190 GCA_032191745.1 Picea mariana
GATTGATTGAGATGGAAACGAGATGTTTCAAACACTTAAACCCATTTATTTAATTAAACTAGTTTTCAATATTGTTATTGGATATTTAACTAGTTCTAAATAAATATATAAATATGAAAAATTATTCTTTAATTTCTTTACCAAATTTTTATAACAAATTTATTACATATAGTATTCATAAATATAAAAAAATTCATTTTATAAAATTTATTTTAAATATAAAATAAATAAATAAATACAAATTAAAATATAATATATAATAAAATCAATATATGATTGGAAAAATATCAATTATTTTATACCCTAATTCATTTAAACTTACAATCACAATTTAAAATCCAATCAATATCTATCAATACGTTAGAATCCAATATATAAAACACAATATATTTGGTTGGAGAAATATCACGCTCAACATCAATAATAGAAGCTTTTCGAGGAAGAGACTTTACATGTACCAAAAATCCACACATGTGACTTACATGTCTTAACGTCCTTATATTTGCCTATGACTTACATGTCTTAACGTCCTTATATTTGCCTAGCTATATAGATAGCTTTATATAGGTAGGTGTATGTGAAAAATGACCCTTCATTTCCCAAGGTTCCGTGTACCTATTTCCATCCTTATATTTACCTAGCTATGTAGGTTCATATAGGTACCTGAATCTTAGAAACGACCCTCCAAAAAGGTTATGTGTTTTGTCGATTTCCATCATCTTGTACTATGGAGGGTTGTATAGCTGCATTTTGAGACTTGTATTATTCTCTGAGTTCATATTATATTAACAAAAAAGTCAAATTACATAAACATTAACAATTTTTTACAAAATTATATGTGATTGATGTAATAACTTTAATTAAAAGTATTCATAATTATATTAATATACATAAAACTACCATTCCTTGATGTCCTTTTGGCAGTAAATGGTACACCAATCATTTTCTAGAGTCCTTTAGGCCAAAAGACTTTACATTCAAGTTAAGGTGGTGACCTCACAGGGAACAAAACCCCTCCCATGTGAAAAAAAGGGAGACCGTTCACACCTTTTATTTAGGAATAATTCATTCTATGCACGTGAGGATCCACTCACTCAACCCTAAAAAAACTTAATTTAATAATCCCACCACTTCATTCCCTACACTACTTGCATTCGTTTGTTTAATTTTTCAATAGTTTTAACCAATAATATATTATATAGCCATCCTTAATTTATTGGGAACTCGCACATGGGATGACTAGGTTTAACCTTAAAATAAAATTACCATAACCATCAATCTATTTGATTCATATTTTCAAATTTCAAACATTTAGAAATACAATTGGACATGCTTTTTGCCCCTTTCTAGTGGACTTTAAGTTTGAGAGACTTCGAAAATCCACCAATGAGAACTTGTCTCTTAAAGTTTGATTAAATGGGTTCTTCAATGTGACAAATGAAATCGGCATGAAGGGATTTCATTTCCATGGGAATTACATTGTTGTATTTTTTATTAAATTAACATTTGGAATTGTAGTATTTGAGGGAATGATTGTTTGTTTTGCATTAGTGGTGTGAAGGACAACAAGTGCACATGTGTGAGGGTTCTAGTGGTCTTAATGGACCTCAACTATCATTATTTTTTTAGTTGTGGTGGGCTTAGTTATTTATTAGGTTTTATATGCACGAAGCTCAAAGGTTATGATTTGGTGTTTTGATTGAAGATCTAATGGGTTATTGATAGGAGAGAAGCAAGTTGAGGGGAGACAAAGCTTGAAGTAACATTAGTGAGGGTGTAATAGTGTGATGTATTTGCAATATGTCTAATGCATTCATAGCTTCTTTTTGGATTAAGATTAAATGATGTATTATAAAAATGTGGGATTTTTATTTTTATTATGTAATTTTTGTGTTTCTTGTTTGAGTAATTATGAATATAGTGTTATTGGAGAGGTGGGATTTTTGAATTTGGTTGATTCATTGATCCTTATTGGGGCTAAATGAGGGAAAATTACTGGGTGTTTTAATAATGCATTTTATTGCACGATTTCTTAGGTCTTGAATTGAAATTGATATAGGTTATGTTATTAATGAATGCATTTGGTTCCAGTGTACCACTATTGGAGAGGTACATGTATTAATTCCATTGCACCCAACCTTGCATGACTTGACCAACCTCCCAACAAAGACTTTAGATCCATGAAATACCACCATCCTACAAACTTCCCATTTCACCTCCATTGCTAACACACATGAACACTTTATTCTAGAACACTCCTTGTGCATGTCCATTTTCCTTGAAATTGTGACACCCTTCCCTTTGTTAGAGCATGCATAACCCCCTTTAGCTCTCAATTATTCATAAGAAATACTCAAAGAAATAGTTTGCACGAGTCTACCACAATCGCACAACATAAGAGGGTGCTCTAGAAGTTCCTTGTGTCATCATGTCCAACTAATATTGAGAATTGATTCTCTAGAAGATGGTTGAGTAGGTTTTAGATTATCCCACTTAGTTCTTGGACATGAAGAATTTGAAGATATTGTATTGGATAATTTGGATGATGCCTTGACAACATTAGATGATGCAATGTTGAATATGTGTTATGAAAGAATTTGAGATTTAGTACATACATGTAAGTTTTTTAATAGAAAAATGTAAGTTTGAAGTCTCGGTTTGGAGAAGTCAATACCACATTCGCAATGCACATGAACAAAGTCAAGCCTATGAAACTTTAAGTAGAATAGTGTTGTCTTTGGGAAAAAAATTGGTAGAAACAAAGAGTGCATTTGAGGAAGAGAAGAACACATGATAGTCTACCAACATTAGTGAAAATAGTCCCGCTAAGCGTGTGTAGGAATTAGAGCTGATAGAGTTTAATCAAATAGATCTAGAGACATCTCTATAGTCATATTTGGATGTAGTTTCAAGTATTTTTTATAGGCATGTCACTCTTTCAAAGGTGAATGCTTTTATGTTGTAGAATTTCCCTCAGTTCATATGGGATCATGTTATCCTTCAGCATGATCACAATACTTTTCGACAACATACGTTGGACTCAATGTATAGAACATAATGAGAAAGAGGCACTACACTTTGTCCTCGATGTTGAAGATGATATATATCTATAAAATTGATGTTGAGATTCTGAAAACGAAACTTGATGAGTTGATTGCAAAATATGTTCATCTTCCCCTACTACCTAAGAAAGTGTCACAAATTGTGGCAGTGATTAAGAATACAAAAACACCACAACTTGTAGTGTTGTGAGAAGCCCTTAACATAAACATACTGACTTCTATCCAAATTTGAAGATGTTAGCATCAAAATTCCACGTTAGATGCCAAATGTATATGTTATGGAGATTTAGAGTGAGATCGTTATCACTTCAACTAACCTTTTGTAACAAAGTGTGGATGCTCTCCTTCCTAGTCACAATTAAATAATGTAATGTTGGAGCTTAGATTTTTTAGATGATAGAACAAGTGGTCACTCTCCATGCCAACTTGGATGTTGTCATTTTAAAATGTTTCGTGGATTTTCATATGATAGATTGGTTGCATTCTAGTGCATGTCAGGATTTGCAGTATACAATCGACCATTGCTTCCACACCAACTCCCACRTGATTAGTGATTGATTTTGCAGTATAGCATAGCAAACAAAGATATATTATAATGATAAAATATGTATTTCATGACTTTGAGTTGGACAATATTTTCATGCCAACTTTTTTTTTTATGATAATTTTCCRAAGTTATGTTTGGATTTCCACCAACTCTTCGATAGTTACACTTTTGCTAGACTTCAAATTTTTAACATTCAAAACCAAATATTGAGAAAAACATGCTTTGAGACAAATTATACTTATAGGTTCAAAGAATGTTGAACTTGGATTAGAGTTGGACCTAAAATCACTTAGTGCCCATTCAAATATATCATTTAATATATTGTTTATTTTATTAAATATTTTGCATGATAATCTAAGGTCGTCCTATGGACCTAGATAACACACTATGTTAGTCAAAGTGAATAAATAAGTTGTGATTGTATTGTTAAAGACAATAGACTATTGAGATCTTGAATTGGATGTGTTATGACTAGACTACAATAAGATATTGTTTAGACCTTTTTTTCCAAGTTACAACTCTCAGTGAAAACCACTAGGTACTTCCCCTCATTTCGAGGATAGTACCTAGGGTAAACCCTATATTCTCCAAGGCACAAGGCCAGATCAACAAGAAGTTGGAATTTGTTACAACAATATACTCATTATGAGAAGAACACACAAGTTACGAGAATAGAACCTCAGTGGGGAGGATAACACTTCATGCCACAACCACTAATTTTTATGAGCTACAACTTGAAGTGATGACACAACTAAAGAAATTATGTAGCTTAATCATCCCTTCTGAACACATAATTCAATTCTATCATGGTTAGTTGGTGAGGAAGAAACCTAATACTAGCAATAAGACGAAGTTGATTGAGGAAATTAGTTTTATTTTGTAGAGGGAAGACCTAATTCTAAAGCCTAATAAAAAGAAGAGGAACATTGATCAACCCCTGGGAAAGCACATACAACTACTTTGTAGGGAAGTCCTTRACCAAACCACCATCTYAAATTTGACAAGAGCTTGTGAAAATGGTAATMTGAACATTGTCAATGTAATATTTCTCCTTTCCTTCCTTCTAGTTTAGGGAATTTGAAATCCATCAACGATGACCAATCACTCACCCATTCTCATTGTTAGTGTTCTCATAATTTCATTGTTATTTTATTTATATGTCAACATAGAACCAAATTTAGTTAGGATRTCTTTTGTTTTAACCCTCATTGCAAAGARATTTTGTGTCACTTAAAAAAAACCTCTGAAAAAACAGGTTTCATCTAGGGAAAGACCAGGACAATTTCCAACCCTTCGTCACATTTTGGATTCCCAAAAAGTGTCATTTTTCACTCACACAACGCGTCATCCTTTAMATTGTGGGTAGATGTACTGAAAATACRCACACACCAACTAAAAGATCTTGGGGATTTTCCCCTGAGATATATTTTTAACACTCACGAACACATGACTTAGAAAATAATAAAAGTAATAAATAATGAACAAGTGATATAGCTTACATTAACAAATTGGAACACAAGGCATGAACAAGACAACTCTTGGTGATTTTTTCTTTGTCCTAGATGAACCACTTATCCAATGCATGTACTAGCATTTTAGTGTCTTGTTGAGCCTTGGAGCCCATGTACTAACTCAGAAGATCCTTGTTGAACCCTATATCCCATGTACTAACTCAGAAGAACCTCGTTAAACCCTATAGCCCATGTGCTAACTCATAAGATTCCTTGTGGGAAGATAGACTATAATGGTGTGCATCCCACAAATCATATACCAATATAAAAACTCTCTCAAATGTGTCTTGTCAAAGCATACCCACCCCATCAATAGACATAGAGTTCAAGTGTGTAGGTTTTCATAGTTTGTCATAATGCTTATGAGATTTTTGGATATAAACTATGTGAGAAGTTTTGGAACGTCCAACATTTCGAGTGGAAAATCTGTAAATGTGTTGAACCTGCACAAAATAGATCTAGCTAAACAATAATACACACATTTGCAGAGAGAATTGGAGAAAGAAGAAGAAGGAGAGAAAGAATGAAATAATTCTCATTAACCGTTTCCACAATCAAAGAGTGAATAATTTACAATAGATATAGGATACATGAGTAACTAATGAGCCATAGAGGTGGGATAGAGTGATTTGGACACACACCAATAGTTACGGGAGTGAACTGTCATTTAGTCTAGTCTCTCAGGCAGTTACAGGAGTGAACAACCACCTAGTTGAGATAATTAGTCAACTAGTCTTCAGTTAACTGACTGAACAGAGAGTAGTGAGGAGTTAACTCAGGAAATCAAGGGTAATGCGCTGGTCTGGTCATGATCCCAAGGCAAGTGTGCATTAGTTGGTGATGATCCCAATGTTGCATGGTGACAAAACCAATGCAACGACTAAACTCAACTCAACTATTCAAACTAAAGTGTCAACTGAAAGAGAATATTCTCCAGGTGGAATATTCTCCCCTAAAATATAGGAGATTGAATAATGACTAATTATGACTAATAAACAAGGAAAAACCTCAAGAAAAATAAATCCTATGTGTGTGAAGTAACTCCAACACCCCCCCTGAACATCACTATGGTGAAAATAAAGAATGGATCCCAACAACGAGGCCATGTTAGGTATCCAAATACAAAAGATACACTGAAATAAAGTGAGGAAAGAGGGAAAACCTCATGGGAAAACCCCCCCATCAAATTACAATGCATAAAGAAAATAAAAATGAGAAGGAACAAAAAACAGTTGTTAAGCAATTGTGTCCTTCACTCCAAGAAGACCTCGCAACTGTGCAAGTTTGTGCTCGTTGAATATTTTGTTGAAGATGTAGATGTATCCACGGATCTGATGAAGTAGATGCACCATTGAGATGTCCACACATATCCACTTTCTCTTCTTGTAATGAATGAGATCCAAATAAAGTTTGGATGAAATTTTGAAAACCGTGCGGCCGTTTCCGGAAAAACGCTGAAATTTTGTTGATTTTAAATTGATCATAAATTCACTTTCCAAACTCCATTTCAGACGATTTGTTTTTTGAAATTGGATATTTTCTAGAGAGGAATTCAAATATCCAATTTTTTTTTGAATTTTTTTTTCAGAAAATATCAGAATTGAGTCTGATGTGCGCGGCTCCCTTTTTGTCTCCTGAGATGCATGCATTGCGCATGGAAAAGTGTTTGCATGTGACTCCTGAGATGCATGCCATATATATTCCACATGAAATTCAGAAAAAAAAAAAAAAATTAATAATAATAATATGAAATGGAGTAGACATCATATTCAATTATTGGAATATAGATTTGTGCAAATACTTTTGTAGAAGATTCTTCATAATAAGAGGCTTGATCTTCTGATGGCTTCTCTTCTGGCTCTATCTGGTCAACCTCTTGCATGAAATCTTCACAATCTTCTTTATTCCCGAATAGAACCTATAATCTGGTCCATAATTCATTTGGAGTTGATTCTTGTGAGTCATCATATACTTGGTGGAGAATTTCTGGAGAAATAGACAAGAAGATAAATCCTCTGGCCATATCTTGTCTATTGAGAAAGTCATTTTTCTCATTGGTAGAATCAAGCTCTACTTCCGTTGCCATGGTTATTTGGTATAAGCCTCTACTTCTTAGAAGAAGAAGAATCTTTGGCTTCCACTCCAAATAGTTATGAGGCATTATAAGTATTATCGGTGAGTAAAACATATATTCCATCTTTTATGCGTTCTTCAATCTTCAATACCTCCAAAAATAATTTGGTGTAGCTTTTGCTTAGCAGTCCGTTGGCTTTGATACCATGTAAATGTGTTGAACCTGCACAGAATAGATCTAACTAAACAATAATACACACATTTGCAGAGAGAATTGGAGAAAGAAGAAGAAGGAGAGAAAGAATGAAAGAATTCTCATTAACTGTTTCCACACTCAAAGAGTGAATAATTTACAATAGATATAGTTACATGAGTAACTAATGAGCCATAGTGGTGGTCTAGAGTGATATGGACACACACCAGCAGTTACGGGAGTGAACTATTATCTAGTATAGTCTCTTAGGCAGTTACAGAAGTGAACTGCCACCTAGTTGAGTTAACTAGTCAACTAGTCTTCAGTTAACTGACTGAACATAGAATAGTGAGGAGTTAACTCAGGAAATCAAGGGTAATGTGCTAGTCTGGTCATGATCCCAAGGCAAGTGCGCGTTATCTGGTGATGATCCCAATGTTGCATGGTGACAAAACCAATGCAACAACTAAACTCAACTCAACTAGTCAAACAGAAGTGTCAACTGAAAGAGAATATTCTCCAGGTGGAATATTCTCCCATAAAATATAGGTGACTGGATAATGACTAATTATGACTAATAACCAAGGAAAAACCTTAGGAAAAAAAAATCCTAGGTGTGTGAAGTAACTCCAACAAAATCTACCCATCATCAAGGACAAATGCAACTTATTATGTTAGAAAAGAGTGYGGTGGTATGACTTTTAAAGGAGAAAAGAYAAGATTTGACTATTGAGAAGAGGAAAACAAAATTGTAAGATATTAAGATAATTATTACGAAAAACCTAAAAATAATAAATGAAACAAAAGTTKTTATGAAAAAACCTTAAGATAATAAATAATATATAATATGAGAGTTGAATTAATAATACTATTCTAAGAGTCAAATTAATAATTATTTTAGATGTTGAAAGACAATGAAGATATGACTGGTGAGATAAGAATAATAAAAAGGTAGTTGTTATAAAAGTTTAAAGAAATGTGAATAATAGATGAGGAAAATTTTGAAATTTTAACCGTATTAATTAGGAAAATCAAGAAATACTAATAGGATTAATTATGACTCTCAAAAAGATAATGAAAAGAACAAGGCAATTCAATTACGAGGAAACAAATATAAAGAGAGGTCAAATAAATGAAAGAGTTAGGAGGTTAAAGAAAGACACACGCCAAGGAAGGGAATCAAATTAGGTTTGATGGCCTAGGTGATGTATGATAGGATTCCAATATTGGGTGAGTTTGTAGTCATCATCACAATTAAAATTATTGGGATGTTTCTCAATTTCCAATGCTTCCCGAATGATTTGAGATGAGTGATAGGGTGTTGAGGAGAGGATTTGGTTTGGTCAAATAAAATTAGGTTTTTTATTTGAAAGAGTGTTCAACAATAGCTGACTTTGAGATACAATTATGGCTTGTGTCAGCAATGTGTTCTTTAAGACATGCTTTAAAGGATCTACCAGTTTGACCAATGTATGATTTTCCATCGGAACAAGGAATTTGGTAAACTCTCAGGCCAAGCATTGGTTTAAATTTATCTTTAGCAGTTCTAAATAATTGTTTGGGAGTTTTATAGGGTTTAAAAATGGTTTTAATATTCTTTTTAGCCAAAATTTTAGATATGTGATCAATGGTGCCATGGATGTAAGGAGGAGAAATAAGATCCAAGTGCTAATAAGAGGAGGAGGAGTTTTGTATTTGGGATTGTGGGTTGAGCAAAAGGATTTGTTGATTTGGGAGATGGAGTAACCATTGGATGTGAGGGATTTAGTTAGATGGAATTTTTCTTTTTCAAGTAATTGAGGAGAAAAGATTCTGAAGGCCTGAGTAATCAAAGTTTTAAGAACAATAATCAGTTGGTTTTACTCTAGAACAAAGAAAAAGAAAAGTCATTTCTTCATACTAAGTTTGAATATCTCTGGATCAAACTATCAAATTGAAAAAAAAAAAWTGGTTTCAATTCTTATCTAGTGAAAGATGTGAAGGGAATAGTTCATATATTGCATGTTAATGGGCAATATCTCAAACATTTCTTTGTTTGATTCCATCTTGTCAACATTATACATAGCCCTTCTTTTCTTCCCCATCTTGTATATTTCTACTGTATATTTCACCCTCATCCTTTTTTTTTTCTTTCCTTYTGTTATAGTCCTRAAAAAACTTAACCAATTTGGCATATTTGAAGGCAYGAGCATTATCAACAATGATATTTCTTGGGAACCCAAATCTGGCCAAGATATTTTCCTCTAGRAAATTTATGATGAATGTATCAGTGGTTTCCCTTATAAGTATGGCCTCTACCCATTTTGTGAAATATTATCCATCCAGCTGAGCTAAAATTAACAGCCAAGTGCATGAGGCATGTTCACCGTAAAGACTCAGAGCTTACAATGTCRTATCCCCAAGAAATAATTCTTCAACTTACGTCCCTGACAATGGCGCCATTTCGGATGTTATCCCTCGAGATGTTCCAGGTTGCTATTGGAATGACCCTGAGGCACCCCAGGGACCAAGACTCAAGATGAATCTTAAGGAGAGATTTGCAGTAAAATAATTGTGCAATATTTGGGAAGTTTTCCCCGCTAGATCTCTCTTTATTTTGAAATTATAGGACCTCAAAAAATTATCAGTCTAGCTGAAAAAATGCTCTCAAATATCAAAGGCATTTGTCCACGAGTGTTTAATGAAATCAAGATTGAAAGGAAGACGAAATGTTGGATCATAGGAAAAACAAAAGAAACATACAGGGCACTGCTAAGAATGAATCTTGTAGCCTATGGAAAATAATAATGTATTGAGCAATTAAGAATTCAACAGCTCTAACAGATGCATACATATAGATAAAACATGATTCAAACAGTTAATATCTTCATACATCTAAATGCATGGATGTACCCTCTACATATCATTCAAATGCATAAAGAAATAACAAGAACTGGTCACACATTCAGAGGGAATCAACTCTATATCATAACTAGACATCACACAGTAACATTGAATATGATGAATAGTTTTCTAGTTGAGATTTTATATATCATATCTGATACAAGAAAATCTAGAATGGGAGGAGATTCTTTACAAGAACAAAAATATTGTAGAGAGGAAATACATATTGAAACTTAAACGCAGGCGGAGAATCTATGGTGCCTACTGCATTTATCAACTCACTATGCTCAAGGTTTTTGTGGTCGAACAACTCTGGTTACAAGAAACTCTTTAACTCCCAAAAGTGTCGACCTTCACAATGGGTGACTTCATTATCTTTTATTCCTCTCTCCCATGCCTTAAAACCACTTCGTGAAACCATTTCCAGCTTCTTGATTATTCTTACGGCTTCTTGATTCTTGAGCGGTTTTCCTATTGGTGAAATTCAGTTTCCCTTCACCCCGGTGAAATTATGTTACATATAAATATCGTGGGACAATAGTACACCTGCAAACCGAAAAAAATGTCATGCTCTACTCCTTAGAAATATATGTAATCATTTTCCTCTTTGGTTGTAAGTTCGAAATCATGACTACAAGGATCGCGTGACTCAGCAGTCGTCAGATCGATTCTGGTGAGTAATCTTAATTGTTGATCGGTGGCCTGATGAGCTCGTTACCTTGAAGCATGAAATTAAATCTGCAAAGATTGTGTGACTCAATAGCCATTGGATCTATCTCGGCAAGCAATCTCAATCGTCGATCATAGGTACCACTTCAGATTGATTAAGAGCGAGGTCCTGAGAGGGACTCCAAAAGGAGATCATCTCGACCATTGATTAGAGGAACATGAGATAATCCGAGAGCCACTGATCTCGCTGATCACAAACCCAAAATACGGCAAAAGAAAGAATCTTCATGTGGACATCATCCTAGATGCGTGGAAGCCCCTTTATTTTCCTATGTTGATGTCGACATGGCAAGGACCCCGACAAGAAAATCAAAGAATATTCCTTCTTCGATACCATTGGAGCTTATTGTTTGACATTTAGAATATCATGGAAGCTTCACTGCTCCGAAAAGAGGGTATCGAAGAGTATTCATCACATCCTTGATTCACATGCCAACATTAGACTTGAGCACAAAAATCAGTTAAGGAATGAACATTGTTATGCTAACGCCACCCTAGACACATGGTACTGGTCTACGCTGGCGTTGATGTGGAAAAAAGGTAGGACATGTGTCACCTGTTTTCAGGATATTTTCCTATGTATGTGGTGGGTTCAACATCTTCATGTGGCAGACGTTGGTTGGCTCTGGTAGTACTCTGCTGGAAGGATGATGTGATGCCTGGCCGGGAGGACTTGATACCTTGGAGTAGATCTATATCGTTGATCGATCCCACTTGAATGAGGTCCAAATAGATATGGACCGTCCTTCCGAGGGACCTCTTCGGAGTGTTGTAGGATCAATTTTAAAGGGACTCTGAAAAGAGGATTGTGAATTAAGTCTTGGTTTTCAATCTAGAGTTGCGCAGGGAGGTCTGAAACGCATGAGAGTCGTCGATATAGCTCAACCAAGAACCCATAATCGACTAAGGAAAATATCATCATGGTGATGTCATCTTGGACATGTGGTGTATTTCTATTGGCCCATAATGGTACTGATGTGGCAAGGGAGAAATACATGTGTCCCTCATATTTGAGACCTTTACCTATGCATTTGGTGGGTTCCACATGTCCACGTGGCAACCTCCAATTGGCTCTGACAGTGTTCTGCTGACAAGCTGACATGACACCCAACTAGAACAATATTGAGATAAAATATCTAATATGGATTGTTGATCGGTCCCACTCGAATGAGGTACGAGCAGATTTGCACTGTCCATTAGAGGAACCTCTTCGGAGTGCTTGAGGCTTGGATCTAAATGTGACTCTGAGAGGAGAACTGCAAAGTAAATATCGATCGTCGATCGGAGGAAACAAAGATTAAATGAGATATGTTGATCTCACTGTGGTTGAAAACAGAAATTGACTAAGCTAAAAACTCGTCATGTTGATCTCATCTTTGAAACATGGCACATTTTCACTAGTCTATGTTGGCACTGATGTGGCAGGGAAATGAGACATGTGTCACCCAGTTTTGACATATTTACTTGTGCATCCAGTGGGTTCCACATGTCCACGTGGCATTCTCTAATTGGCTCTAATAGTGCCTCACTAGCATGTTGATGTGACCCCTGGTCGGGAGGCTTTAATACTCTAGAGAAAATCGAGACCGTTGATCTTCTCATGGGAATGACTGATAGCGCCTATCAAATTTAGGTTGTTCCTCATAGGTACACCCATTGGGGCGCTTGGCATCTAGGTCACAAGGGGAACTCTGACGAGAGAATTCCAACAAAAATTGATTTAAAGGTCGTGCATGCGACGTAATTTGATTCTTTGATATTTAGGGGCCTGGAAAACTGTTAAATTTGTTCCTTTAGGCCACAGTCTTGTGGCAAGCCCTTGGGATATTGACTCAGCCCCCCTTTTTCACGCACAACAAAACCCCTTTTGGACCTTGACAAGCCCCTTTTTGACAAGGATTTATGAGCAGAACAAAATGAAAACATAGATCTATAATGTTAACACAGATACACAGTGAATAATAACAGAGATACAATAAAAATTGACTTCTATTAAATAAGAAATATGCGGAAACTATAAAATGTAGACTGAAACAAGCTTGCTAGAATGGTGGCAGCTTATCTCTGAGAAGAGATGTGATGGATATGCTCATTCACAAGAAGATGACTACAATGAGGCTCCAAAGGCATTTTTACATCAAACATGAATGACAAAACCCTAGAAATCCAAAAACCTAACCCTAGGAGATGAA
>JASDQU011441759.1:0-23144 GCA_032191745.1 Picea mariana
TGTAGAAGGCATTGCCGATTGAATCGCATGATAAGCAGACTCAACTGGACTTAACGGCATGACGTCGCCGAAACGGGCATGATCTCCAGGATCAGGGACTATCCAAGGGTCAAAAGACACTGGAAGTTCATAAGGAACAACAGAGATCATATTAATCGAAGCAACGGATGGGCGTAGAATATCGGGTGGTAGTGGTATGGGAAAAGTACCCATTAACGAAGAGTCCTTTAAAAGACCGACTCCAACATTCTTGTAACCCGGTGGGGTTTTAGCTATAAACGACACGTTTCCAGTGCGAGTATCGGAATTAAAGAAGGCAAGTTGATCAACCGTAACGATCTTTCCTTGATGGGGAAAACGGACTACACGGAACAGTGTTGACACAACAGCTTGCACAGAATCTACCCAGCTACGACCAAGAAGAAGATTATAATCTAGAGGAGCATCGAAAACTTCCACTTCAACTTGGACTGTCTTACCTTCGAGAGTAACCGGCAACGACGGAAGAACACCATAAGGCTTAAAACCCGAGCCATTGAAGGCTTTCAAAGTATTTTGTGATTCAGTCAACGGAGGAGAGCCAACGACTTTCCAACAAGTAAAAGACATTACACACGTAGAGGCACCCTCATCAACAATAGTTCGGCAAATGTTCTTGTCGGAGACAATAACTTGCATCTGAAAAGCAAGCTATGGGGGTAACCTTGAAACATGATCATCCAAGTCAAAGACTATCAAATTCATATCTGTAGGATCGATTCCACCTATCACTTTCAACARAGCCCTTCATTGCGCAGGACAAKACTGAAGGACTTCCAGGGCAGACATCGCCGACGGTGCTTGGGCCAGATCTTCTACAATGCTATAGTTCTGGGCTGCACGAGCATGAGGATTGAATGCCGACTTCTTAACGACACCTTTCGGGGGTCGTAGGACTGTATCAAGGCTCGGTCGTTCGAGATGAAGAGGACCATTCGTAGGCGAATTCGGTGGAGAGGGTTGTACCAAATCAGGAGGTAAATCATCAACCTTCTCCTTAGATGGAGAATAGTCTTTGKCTCTAGTTGCGATGGCAAYGTCATTGTTCTTAGAATCATCGGTGCACATCAAAACATATGATGTCGTAGACGTGGAAGGTTGGTCATGAATGACCAAAGAGGCCTGTTGCTGAGAAGGGAAGGGTTGGGACAATAMTGYCGGCGTAGAGGGTTTCGGCGTTCCTTGAAGGAACTTATTAACCTCGACACATCTAGGACAATCCTTTGTGTAGTGATCATCACCACAGATAAGGCAAGGGTAGCATGGTTTGCTCTTATCCCGATCTTCAACATGAGGGGTTTTAGTTTGCTCATTTTGATTATTATTTTTACTCTCCTTATTCTTGCCTCTCCCTTTCTTTGATTTATTTTTACCGGTCGGCGTATATTGAACAACGTTCACTTCAAAAGTTTTACCGGTGGGAGGAGCAGGAGACAGAGCACTTTGGACATTAGAGGAATTGGATTTAGGGGTTGTAGTTGAAACGAAATGTGAGTGGGTATGAGAAGTACCAATCACACCATCAGCTGCATGCGAGGCAGCTGGAGCAATTGAAGTGCTGGAAGTACCAGGACGAGGTAGTTCAGGCAGCAAATCGTAGAGTGTTCCCGTTTGTGAATAAACGAGATCAAGATACTGAGTGCGACTGATAGCCTGCTCCTCTGTAACAACACCACCCATAGCAATGTCTTTACCAATTTCGTTCACGAAAGATTTCGTAAACCATTCTGCCAGTAACTGATCAGGGAGTTCAAGTTTGATGAGACGTCGTCTCCTTCTCCACTCATGTATATGGTCTGAGATGTGAGTGCCTTTAGTTTGTTTAAAAGAAGTCAAGATATTAGTGCTAGTATTGTAATGGATCGGTAACTGGTAATGTGTGAGAAAATCCATAGCTAGGGTGTTGAAATCAGAAAAGAAACCTCGTGGCAATTCAATGTACCACTTCGCAGCCGAACCGGTTAGGGTTCATTGAAAAAGACGTAGGTGAATGGAGTCATCCATCAGCGAGTTGGATGAACACCATAAATGAAAAGTCATGACATGATTATTTGGGTCCTCTCCTGGCTTGCCATCGAATTTGGGAATATCCGATGGAAGTTTAGCAGGGATAGCAGGCCATTGAGGAGAGTGACGAATAGGATCATTCAGAATCCTAGACAAATCTGGAAAATTCAAAGTAGCAAGGAAAGGCAACTGTCGGTTTACTTGCGGGTACTGATGGCTTTGGGGTAGAAGCCCTGTTGGCAAACCAATAGGACCATAAGCAGATTGTCCGTAGAGGGAAGGCCCTGGATGACTCTGTGGTGGACGGATAGGATAGTAACCGCAAGGATTGTAACCTTGAGTTTGAGTAGGGACCTGGGGTTGAGTAGTCTGACCCGTACCCCAAATAGGATTGGTTACCCCCGGATAAGGTTGACCCACTGCAGGGACAGTTTGTTGCCCCCCAGCATTTTGAGGAAAATTTTGCAGAAGTTGATTCCAATATTGGGCCAATTCAGGAGGAATATTTTGTCCAAAAGGGGAGGTTGGTCCTCCTACTGTAGGTATAGTTCCGCCCGGAATTTGTGTGCCAAMCGTGGGTTGCATAGTAACTGTGTTGTGTCCRGGAAAAGGAAAAGGAACTGTACCACCTTGTCCACCAACAKGAATCTGTGGGTTTGGTGCAACAGTTGGGATAGTACCACTAGGGTTAGGATTACCAGAAGGAAACTGAGGGAGTGTCGGGATGAAACCGGGAATAGGATGCCCAGGAAAAGGAGGACCACCTRGAGAACCGGCTGGGGTTTGCGGAGGTGTTGGATTGGCAGCATTCAACAACGCATTCACCGCGTGGTAACCAGGCGTTAATGTCGGAATGACATCAGGAATTCGCTAGGTATTGATAGGAGCCAGAGTAGCTGCAGTAATTTCGGTTTGGACACTTGTAGTATTCGCGAGATGGGCCATCTCGGGAGGGAGAACAAAATGATAAGTAGTAGTCTCGGGTGCAGTTTCTGTCTCAGAAGACACRAAAGGGTTAATTTCGTAGACAGGGGGTGACTCACTACCAAAAAGGGCTCATCGGAGATCACCCGACCAAAAARGATCTTGGCCTACTACACCGTGAGAAGGCCCAACAGTTGATTCAGAAGAAGTAACAATGGTTTCTTCAGAAGGATTTAATTGTCCAATAGGTCGTTCACCACGACGAACGCGATAGTCCTCTATAGTATTGGTAATTCGAAAATCTCCTAGAGAATCAGTGCGTTCTACCTGTGGAGGTGGTGTAGAAACGTCTTAGACTTCACTTATTTCCACGTGTGGTGGAGCAACAACTGGGACTTCACTCTGACGAGGAGAGCCCTCAGGGGTACCCTCAGGTGTTGCGATATGCAAGGGTTGTGAAACGTCCGGATGTTCCGGGGATAAACCTTGCATCCTACATGAACGTCGTGGGGGAGCAATTGTAAACAAGTGACAAGCTCCGCGAAGGAAATCCTATGGTCAACTCCGAGAAACAACACGCACTAGTAAAGAAAAATCTAGGAAGCAATCATCAAGCAGACAATACCTTCTAATTTCGAAGCCACTAGTTGGTGATGAAATCCAACGTTGCAACAACGAGACGAGAAGGGGCGGGGCTAAGGTGGAAAAGTTACGTTGACGACCTGCTTAACAGACTTACGCCCTGGTGCAAGCTCCCACACATAATCTTGGGTATACCCTCCAAGGAGCCCGAGTGAGTTTGATCAACGTCGATTCCAGGTACCGTGAAGACTTTCCCCTTCACAGTCACCTTGGGTAAGAACCTAGAGAGATAGGCCACTAAGGTCACCACAAATAACAGTACAACCTGGGGGAACAGTCGTCAGTCCGATCCACACGCAAGGGCAGGGTATCAAGCCCGAAACCAACTCAAAGTCTTCCACTCATAATTGTGGGTATACCTCGGAGTGATCCCCGTAATACGTGCAATCTCTACACCGATGTCAACAAAGCAGGGTTAGTAACTCTGCCAACACCAATGTGACCTAGTGCTTGACCCTTGTGTTAGAAGGGCATCCCAGGACAATATGTTGCAAATGGAATTTAACACTCCCTAACTCAAGATTCTATTGTGTGTTTGAGCTTTTGGAGAGTGTGTCTCTCTTCCTACTCCAAAGCACTAGCCTAACTAAATGTTGGTGTAAAAGAGCCCTAGAAAAGAGTTACTATATCAATTTTAAGATTACGCAATGTTTTTTAAAAGTTGTTGTTTACTCAAAGGTAACAGAAGTGAAACTCATGAGGTATGACTCTGACCCAAATAATGCAAGGATAAGGATGAAATATAATCCTTTTCATTCCATGAATCCTAGTTATGGGAGAGAGAGAACATTTTTTGAATCAATCTCAAATACTACAATGCAAATGAAATGCTCAATTTCTTTTCAAGTGCCGATACAAACAATCATTTATCAATGAGCAATTTCTATATGTCTTTTTCAAATACTCCGATAAACTTTAAAACTTGATTTTCAATGTTTTTGAAAAGGCAAAAACAAAATCTTGAAAGAAAACTTGTTGTTCACTTTCCAAGAAGAACTCTGCTTAATGAGAAAAGAAAATCAAACCATAAAGACTTAAACAAAAACAACCCAACCAACACTTTCAATGAAAGTAAAAACAAAAAGCAAATCAATGAGTTCCTCAATGCAAATGAAAAATGTTCTTTCGATAAACTTTAAAACTTGATTTTCAATGTTTTCGAAAAGGCAAAAACAAAATCTTGAAAGAAAACTTGTTGTTCACTTTACAAGAAGAACTCTGATTAATGAGAAAAGAAAATCAAACCATAAAGACTTAAACAAAAACAACCCAACCAACACTTTCAATGAAAGTAAAAACAAAAAGCAAACCAATGAGTTCCTCAATGCAAATGAAAAATGTTCTTTTGAACCAACAAGCAAATGAGAAACACCAAAGACTTGACTCTCAACCAATCACCGGTTCTCAACCAACCAGACACACTCAACTCCAGAAGTCAGAGAGAAAGAAAATGCCAATAAGAGACAAGAGATGAAAGTCAAGCTACAAAGGGCAAGAAAGACCTTGAAACCCTAAATCTGTTCAAGCAAGCAAACTATAGCAAGAGATGTATAAGTCAATGATCCAATAAGCCAAAAATATGTAATTCAACTATTCTGAGCAATTGAAAAAATCAAAACTTAATTTCAAAAATTTCAAAAATCTTGCTCGCAGGCAAGCAGTGTAACACAGTGTGAGAAGATAGGATTCTCGCAGGCCACCTTATAGCAAGGTGCGAGGTGTTCGCACTGGACCCTATATGCAGGGTGCGAACTTGACTGGTTCTCACAGGCTGTAAATGAACACAGTGCGAGAATTCCTGAAGATAATAAAATTTTTGAAAATGTAAGCAAAATTCCAACAGGCTTATAGACCCAGAAGGTCTCTCAGGGTATCCTGAGGACTCAGACACTAAAAAAACAGGAGAAAAATGCAAATAGTGCAAATGGCCACAAAAAATTCAAAAAACATAAAGAAAAAGGGAATGGTTCCCCAGTGGAGTCGCCAATTTTGTTTCAGGATAAATCTGTGAGTGCGGACACAAACCGATCTCCCTAGATCCACCTGGATCTAGAACAAAACAGGACAGAATAATACACTTTCCCTAGATCTAGCCTATTGAATGAACTAAGAGGTAAGGATTATGGACATACCTTATGAACACTTTCTTTAAATCTTTGTTGTTCCAAGCTTCGCTCCAATGCTCTTGTCCCGTTCAGACCACAACAGTACAAACCAATCGAAGTGAAGGCAGATCAATATATTCAATAGATAATCTATACATATGATCAAGGAGTTATGTAATAAAGTGGCATCATCTTTATGGGAAAGGGACATATTACTGTATTGAATTAATTGAAAGTGAAACTTACAACCTAAGCCTTGATGTTGTAGATCTCCTTTCAATGGCTCCTAGCTCTGACACACACACTTGCTCATTCATGAAGAAAATCAACCACTTTTGATGACCTTGCTGGTGTCTCTTGTTGTTGTAGCANGACATATTACTGTATTGAATTAATTGAAAGTGAAACTTACAACCTAAGCCTTGATGTTGTAGATCTCCTTTCAATGGCTCCTAGCTCTGACACACACACTTGCTCATGCATGAAGAAAATCAACCACTTTTGATGACCTTGCTGGTGCCTCTTGCTGCTGTAGTATCAGTCCTCCACACAGTCTTGCACTACTTCTCCAATCAATCATTTGCTAGTTTCCTTCTTGCTTAACCCTTTCCATGAGTATTCCTCTCAATTTATAAGAGAGAATGGATTAGTTACTTGGATAGGAAATGATCCCAAGATATTAGGAAAACCAGTACTTAGATAACCATTCGCTAGCCAACTCATGTTTCTAGAAGATTCCCTTCTAGAAGGTTCGAGATTTTATCTTTTTCCTTCCTTTGGAACATGTTCGCACCCTGACAATTAGTTACAGTGCGAACCCTTCGCACCCTAGCTTAATGCAGCCTGCGAGAATTAGGCATTCTCGCAGGAAAATATATAGGTAGCCTGCGAACATCCCTTAAAAGCATGATTTCTGGAAGCAGACAAATGTAACTTTTCTCAGGAAAGTGTCCTTAATGAAGAGCTTGATTTTCTATCATCATAACATCATCATAACATCATCACGATGACCAAAATTGTGGATAACATTTTTGTTGGGTTTTCTCCCCCATGACGGTTTCCTAGGATAAAATGTTGTGTACCTTATGATTGTGTTTCTTACAGGGATCCTCTTTATACTATTGTTTTAGAAATACATTGAATGCTCATCTAATTTGGAAATAACCTAATAACAACAGTAAAAACTTAACAGGTGAAAGGGTTGTACAAAAGGTATATGCATAGTGGACTCAGGGCTCAAGTGTAGAGGGGGTTAAGGGTTGATTATAAGTTATCCCTATGCTTAGAAGGATCTAGGGGGGTCTTGTTCATGGTCTACGTCAATCTCTAGGTCATCATATAAATATAGCTCTAGCTCTGTGTCGTGGTCTAGGTCATGGTATACGTCAATATATAGGTCATGGTCTAAATATATCTTTAGTTCTATGTCATGATATAGGTCATGGTCTATGCCATGGTAATGTACTAGGTCTAGGCCATGCTCCACATATTGTCATGTCTAGGTCTTTCTATGTTTAGGTTTAGGTCTAGGTCTTGACATGTCTAGTTCAAGGCATTTTCTTTTCTTGTGATGTAGGGAAGGGGGATGCAGAGAGAGGAAGAAAGAGAGTGTGAGAGGGGGAGAGGGGAAGAAAAAGAGAGTGTATACAGGGAGACAACGAGGGGGTGTAGAAAGTGAGAGAGTGAGAGGAAGGGGGGGGGAATGTGTTGAAGTTTGAGTATCTTCGAAAGATATTATTATTATATTCATATTGTATTTGACCAAGACAAAACCCTAAAGAATAATATTATATTATATTTTCTAAGTCCGCCCTATTGTGCCTTTGTAAAAGTTGGCCCTATTGTGCCTTGAAAACTCAATTGTAAATTAGAAGGATAAAGTGGACAGGTAAGTCCTAACCTAATTCTGGTCCGTTCATCCTGTATTTATAAGAGGCTATTCACCTCACTTTGAGAACACACACAAAATCTCTCTCACATAGAAAAGTGCGCAAGTATGAGAGAGTGACACAGCCACAGAGGAAGAATGACACAACTACAGAGGAAGGGTGTTATGGTGAAGGGTTTTGGTTATCTAGTGAAGGACTATCTTGGTCTAGTGGTGCGCTACTCTATTTTGGTTAGTGTTTTTTGGTTTATCTTATGTTTGGTGAGATCTCTCTTGAGAGGGACATTGTACTTGTTGAAGAATCTATATTAAAGAATATTTTTTGGGTTTTCTCCCCCATGAGGGTTTCCCAGGATAAATCTTGTGTATATTGTGGATGTCTTTCTTTCAATGATCCTTATGCATGCAGTTATTGTTTTAATAGTCTAAATTTAAATAATATTGAACACACTTAACTACTTAAGAAGAATTTTAACATGGTTTCAGAGTGGGCCTGAAAAAATCCATTTGCACAATTTAGAAGAGATCATTGGGGAAACTAAGAGCATATGAATGCTTTCCTAACCCTATCACACCTCTCATTAGGATTAGATTCTCAGTTTGACAAAGTTTTGTAAAATGCAACTAATGATGCAACTGTTGCAGTTGTTGCAACTGCACAAAATCCTATAAGGTGTTTTCACCCACTTTTTGAAGGATTATTTTCAAATTAATACCACTAAGGAACTCACCTTAGGAGGGAACACCTTTCCCTCGGAGTAGAATTCCAAAATTCATATTTTGAAAAATTAGGATTTTATCATAAACCCTAGTTCAAGACATCTTGGCAGCTACAGAATTGAAGTTGGAACTGACCACACTGGCATAGAACACTTTGGTGAGTACAAAAACTTTCTTTGAAAAGTTCTTATTTTTTCTTATTATATTGTTCAAGCACATGACGACACCCACTACCAAGATTGATGAGAATATTGAAGGTGTTGATAACTTTCGAGCATGGAAGTACATAGTAATGCTCATTCTAGAAGAGAATGATCTAGAATATTTTGTAAAAGAAGAAGTTCCAGGACCTGACAAAGATGATGCCAAAGCAAAGTACAAAAATAACCTAGTCAAGGCAAAGAGAATCATTGTTGATTCTATCAAGGATCATTTGATCCCCCATGTATAATCATTGACAAATCCAAAGTAAATGTTTGATGCCTTATCATGATTATATGAAGGAAAGAATATCAACCGGAAGATGAACTTAAGGACACAACTCGAGACTGTGAAGATGCAGAGTTCAAAAACTATCCAATCATACGTCACAAGGGTGTCTCAAATCAAGAACATCTTGAATCCATTGGAGACACAATCGAAGAAGCCGAGTTGGTGATGACTACATTGAATGGTCTCCCTAGATCTTGGGAATCATTCGTTTAGGGTATATGTTCAATAATAAGGATAACAAGGTTTAGAAGACCGTGGGAGGATTGTACTCATGAAGAAGCTATATTGGCAGCAAGAGAAGAGAAATTAAGAGATGAAGAAAATCAAGCCCTAGCAGAACATACCAGAAAAGGAAAGAGTAAGAAGGAAGTTCACTCACATAAGAAACCTCATGGATTACAAAAGACTCACAAGTTTAAGAAGGATTTCTCAAATTATAGATGCTTCATTTGTCATAAGATGGGACACATTGCCATAAATTTTCTCAACTCCAAAGGTCAGGTCAGAAAAGGAAAGTATAAAATACATCATGCTCATGCCACAGAAGATGATGAACATGATCACGAGAAAACCAAAGAAGAAGACTCAAGTGAAGAATATGTTTTAATCTTAGCTCTTGTAGGTACATTCACTCATGGAAGTGACACATGGCTTATTGATAGTGGTGCTTTTAAGCACATGACTGGTTATAAGGAATCTCTCTCAAATCTAGTTCAAAAAGATTCACCTCACAAGGTGAAGCTAGGTGATGACTATCAGTGTCCCATTAAAGGAGTAGGAGAAGCATCCTACAAGTTAGACTCCATAAAACGTATGAAGATGAAGGATGTGTTGTATGTACCTGGTTTAAAGAAGAATCTCCTTTCTATCTCAGATTTAGATGAGAAAGGATTCATAGTTTCTTTCATTAAGGGTGAAGTCCTCATGTGGCCTAGAGGAAAATCTATTGATGATGTTGTAGTGATTGGTGTCCAAGAAGGAGGATTATACAAGTTAAAGGGACACTTATTTTCAGAGCTAGTACATAGTACAATTACTCCAAGTGAACTATGGCATGTAATATTTTCTCATATACATTACAAAGCCATACCGATCATGAGAAATATGGTGACAGGTTTTCCATAAATACATGTAGAACGTGAAGGCATATGCAAGGGATGCGCTCAAGACAAGAATGTGAAGAAACCATTTCCAAGTAGTGATAGTAAAGCCAAAGGAGACTTGGAAATTATACATTCAGACATGGGTGGAGCGATGTCAGCCACTTCACTTAGCAGGTATGTATATTATGTTTCATTCATTGAAGATTTCTCACGTAAAACTTGGATTATGTTTTGCAGGCTAAAATTCAAGTATTCAACAATTTCAACGAGTTCAAGGAACTTGTTGAAAACCTGTCTGAAAAGAAGAGAAAAATATTAATGAAAGAAACAATACTTGATTTCGCTCTGAACATAATCTGGACAAAGAGAAACACAACAATACTTGATTTCTATTAATGAAAGAATTGTAAAGAGACTGTAAAAATACAGAGAGAAAGACTCACTAGAATTGTGGCATCTTTATCTCTGAGAAGAGATGTGACAGCTATGCTCATTCGCAAGAAGATGATTACAATGAGGCTTTGAAGGCCTTTTTTATGTTAAATAGGAATGCAAAAACCCTAAACATCCAAAAACCTAACCCTAGAAGGTGAAATGCCAAAAGTCATGTGGGTCCCTATGGGTAAGTTGGTTCCTCAACTTCCTGGGGTCGTAACTTTTGCATACGACCTCTGTTTTAGCCGCGTGATAGCCCGTTGGAAAGGTATTTCAGAGAACTACACATTATGTGGTCAAACTCTACCCATGTCTACAGTTTCATTGTGGTGATCCAAAAAAACACATTTTAGGGCTCCAAAACTGCCCTGGAAGGACAACAACATGTGTTGAAATGAAAACATAAAAAATAAGCTAGTTGGACTAGGTAGGAGGCCACCAGTATCCACATGGGAGATGTGTAGGGTTCTAGATAGCCCCAAAAGTGTAGAACCCACAATTACAAATAAGTACAAAAGAACGTGTTGAACTAAAAATTGGTAAAAGGAGTCGGTTGGAACATGTGGGTGGCCACCAATATCCGCCTGGATCAAAGATACACTTCGATTAGATTTATACTTGTGATAGATGTAGTAAAGAAGTGGAATATACACCAGATGGATGTGAAGAAAGGCTTGTAGGGGTGAAAGAAAGCGCTCAGATCATGGTACGATATAATTGACATCTTCCTTATGAGCTTGGGATTTACCAAGAGTAAAGCGGATTCCAACCTGTACTTCAAGGTTGTGGATGGTGGACCAATGATACTACTGTTGTATGTAGATGAMTTGTTTCTAATAGGAGATGAGAAGCTCATCAMTGAGAGTAAGAGAAAGATTGTTGCAGAGTTCGAGATGAAATACCTAGGCATGATGCATTACTTCTTAGAACTAGAGGTATGGCAGAGACCGAGTGAGATTTTTATTAACCAAGGAAAATATGTTGTTGAGATTCTRAAGAGATTCAAAATGATGGATTGCAAGGCCATGCCTACATTGATGGTGACAAATCTGAAATTGTTGAGTGATACATATTCAGAGACAATGGATTCTACTATGTACAGACAAATGATTGGTTTATTGATGTACTTAATGAACACGAGGCCATATATGTTTTGTAGTGAACACACTGAGTCAGTATATGGTTGACCTGAGAAGTGTTCACTTGGTTGCAACAAAACATGTGTTGAGGTACCTAAAGGGTACAATTGATTATGGACTCATATATGCTTCAGATCGTGAGTTAAGCCTACAAGGCTTTACTGATTCAGATTGGGATGATGTGTGCAGATTAAAGAAATCCTTGTATGGGTTAAAGAAAGCACCGAGAGAATGGTACGATAGAATTGACAACTTCCTAATGAGCTTGGGATCTACTAAGTGAAAAGTAGATTCTAACTTGTACTTCAAGGTTGTGGATGGTGGACCAGTGATACTACTATTGTATGTAGATGGTGTGTTTTTAACACGAGACGAGAAGCTCATCACTGAGAGCAAGAGGAATCTTGTTGCAGAGTTCGAGATGAAAGACCTAGGCATGATGCATTACTTCTTAGATCTAGAGGTATGGCAGAGACCGAGTGAGATATTAACCAAGAAAAATATGTTGTTGATATTCTAAAGAGATTCAAAATGATCGATTGCAAGTCCATGCCTACACTGATGGTGACAAATTTGAAATTGTTGAGTGATACATCTTCAGAGACAATGGATTCCACCATGTACAGACATATTATTGGTTTTTTGATGTACTTAATGAACACAAATCCATATATATGTTTTGCGGTGAAAACATTGAGTCATTATACGGTTGATCTGATAAGTGTTCACTTGGTTGCAACAAAACATGTGTTGAGGTACCTAAAGGGTACAATTGATTATGGACTCGGGTATGCTTTAGATCATGAGTTAATACTACAAGGCTTTACTGATTCAGATTGGGCTGGTAATGTTGCAGACTGGGCTGGTAATTCCATGGTGGTGAACTTTGGTAGTTTTGTATTTCGATTCCTAGTATTATAAATAATCATATCTCTACCACCAAATTTGTGAAGAAACTATAACCATTTATCAAAGTTGAGTTTGAACCAATGTTGCATGGTAATCCATTTATTGATCATCCATTGTTTTATATATTTTTTATCTCCCTTGCAAAATCTTTTGCCTCATGATTAGCATCTCCCTCCATAATATTCTCCTTTTCAATACAGTAGTATGATATATGCCCCATCCTTGCACATTCAAAACACTTAATTCCAAATTTGATAGACTCTTGGTTATTTTGAGGTTATTTCTCTCTTTTATCCTGCTCATTATGATGTTACGAGTATAAAATAATTACATTGGTAAGCTAGAATTGTCAATAGAGATAACATCACAAGTTGTTTATATTCCAATGACATTAGAGAGGTAATAGGATAACTTGCTTATGCATTGATTAAATATTCCTTTCTACAACGATTTTAGAAATGTTTTCATGCGTGTTTATAACCCATTAATATTGTACACCCCTTCACGCGAGGGGTTGCAGGGGGGTCTTTTCCCCTCTACGGGGTCTGAGGGGCTCATCCCCCCGGCTGGGGGGTCCGAGAGAAAGCGGTCCCTTGAAGGAAAAATTGTCTTGTAAATGTATATTGTAATTTCATAGTAAATATGGACCATTCATTATAAGGTTGTATATCTGACAATAGAAGTTATGTTAGGGTTTTTCCCCTAGAAGGCAACTCTCTTTTATGAAGGAAATGTATTGCGACTATGCATCATTGCGAATGTTGTATTTTAAGAGAAGAGATTGTGAGAGAAAGAAGAGGAAGTTACAACGGGTGTGTTGTAGGTTGCATCCCTTCATTTGTTGGATAATAAAAAGCAAGGACTTGACTATTTCTGTGGTGGACGTAGACCACACTGGGTGAACCACGTATATTTGTGTCTCTATTGTATTGTGTATCTTATATGTTTTATTTCCGCATTTGTTTTTATTTTATTGCTTCACGATCCTGTTTTTCTAACACAATTCGTCGAACACCCAAGGTCGTGCACAACACAATGTTTTGTTTTGACATCTTAACTAAACCGAAACTACTTCGTCTGGACTACATGTCACTCAAGATGCACCCATACTCTATCTTGAACCAATCATGCCAACTGCACTTGCATTCTTTACTTAAACAATTACATAGTTCTTATACTTAGACAACATGCAACCATTCATACACAAGAAATGACAAGTATGGTTGGGCAGCACAAACTGTGCCTAACACTCGTATAAGTATTTATATACAAATTCTATTACAATTCTTACAAAGAGGAGCTCGCAACTCAATACACATATATAAAAGAATTTGTATAAGTCACATCTCGACTTGCCTACTTTCTCATACACCCAATTCTCCTTATTGCAACATGAGCCTGACTGTCATAGCCTTCTACCTCTCGTGTGCATTGCCCTCCTGGACCTTTGAGCCTCTCTATCGTGTTCCCTACCGAAGACACCCAATGAGACACTAAACCCAGCCTTCGCACTTCACCTTCATCTTCATCACACTTTGTCACTTCATCCTAAGCCACAGACCTCACTCTCCAACTCAAGTTGTGATGATATGGCGATGCCTCTAGCTCATGTACCTTGTGTTCTTTATATGGACTTCAATTGTCACCTTTGTGAACTGTTGATTCCTTTGTGTATCGCTTCTCTTTGTGGACCAACATGCCTACATGAACCAACGTTCCCATCTAAATCATGCGCTCAAGAACCATCCCATCCCTTGGGACCAACGTGCCCCAACCTTGGGTGCACCGTTTCCTTATGCATTTTCTTGAACCAATGACGTTACTTTTTGTGGGTGTGTCAATGGGGTCACCTAACCTCTCCAACATTCCCATGCTTCCAAGGGAACACATGTCAACTCCTTGGGCACGTGCCCAAGTCACCCCGTCCTTGCCCAACCACAACCCCAAGTCCTCATCCTCCATCGTAAGGCAAGACTCAAGTGAGACTCGTGCCTTCTTGGGTTCGCACGTCGCCATCATGTGCCCAAGGTGTTCCTTCCCACGCCTATAATACTTTGTTCGTCCAACCAATCCCATGTCTCGTGTGTTCTCTTGACCATATCGTTGTCAAGTCTGCCCAAGGAGCGTCCACGCTTGGTGGGTGTCACAGAAGGCCTTACAATTCCCACACTATGATTCAACCACTATACTCCTTTTCATGTTTTTAACAAAACTTGCAAGTGCATCCGCCAAAGTATTTTGTATTACACCGAGCTTTTTTTCCAATTTGTAAGAATTATTAATAATACTTTCACACCATTTTTGCACATTGTTTCCAACAGTTCATGCATTGTAGTAATATACATATTGTTACCCTATTCTGCAACATGTTTTCCTTATAATTAATAACACACAAATCATCATTTGATAGAGAAAATGTCTCCTCAAATAACTCTTGATTTTTGTTTCATTGTTCCTTGGATTCCTCTTGATTTTTGTTTCACTTGATCCATGGATTCCTCTCTTAGCTAAGTTTTTCACAAAAATGAAGTCGTTAAAAATATATGCACTTGTCCTCGAAAAAATTGAATCTATTAACTCGCTAGATAGACCTCAAGGTCAGGAGACTTGTGGCAGAATAATGTACAAAGTTAAAAATCATTCAACAAAGTTAAGAAGCATTCAACAAATTTTAGAAGCATTCAACGATATTCAACATGACCCCACATTAGCGTTGCATTATTTTACACTTTTCCCTTTTCGGAGTTATTGTATTAATGCTTTGAGCCATAAAGGACCATTAGAACTAATCTCTGATTCCTAGTAGAATGTTGTTGTGGAGGCTTTTAGTCTAGTTTTAGGTTGACCAAAGTTATTTTCAAGATGCAATGGAAGTTTTCATTGAGGACTTTTGGTTTTTTTAATTCATCCATAAGCTTAAAAATGGAACTTAGTAGAACAATTAAAACCTTGACAATTTGTTTTTCTTGAAGCCTTGAAAAAAATCTGTTTTAAATGCCTTTATCAAGCTTCATTACTATGTGCATAGATTCTTTGAGTTACTATTAAAATTGAAAATGGAACTTCATGGCTTAATTGAAACCTTGACCATTTGTTTTTCCAGAAGCCTTGAAAAAAAACTGTTTTAAACGCCTTTATCAAGCTTTATTACTATGTGTGTAGATTCTTTGAGTTACTATTAAAATTGAAAATGGAACTTCATAGCTCAATTGAAACCTTGACCATTTATTTTTCCAGAAGCCTTAAAAAAATCTATTTTAAACGCCTTTATCAAGATTCATTACCATGTGCGTAGATTCTTTTGTTGAATATGCCAACTAATTTCCTAAATTTGGTGGATATGGGTAGATTTCATGGATCCTAGATTGTAGTGGCTTGTTCAACCAAATCTACCAATTTGGTATGTACGCACGAAATTGGATAAACAATTTTGTAACTAAATGAACTTTGTTCTATATATTCATGTAAGCTCATAGAGGCATAATCAAATGGGGGGAATAGTGGAATTAGTGAGAGAGTGAAGATTGGGTTGAATGGTTGTTTGTACCATTGGAAGCTTGAACTTGATGGTTGTTGTATTCATCTCCCTTGAACAATAATCAAAGACTGATTATGATTTCCCCGTGGAGGTTTCCCTTACAAGAAGGGTTTTACCACATAGTTATGTGTGTTAAATATGTGTGTATGTGTATGTTATTGATCTTGTTCTCTCGTTTCAGTAGCTTAATTTGATACTTGTTGATTTCCGCATTTAACAAGTTCAACAAGTTGTATTAGATATTTGGTTGGACATCCGTGAGGCCAGGAGAGTCGTGGTGCAAGACCACGAGGTGAGCAGAGGGTCCATGCGATCTGTTGTTTCTCAGTCATTGCACACATGTTTTTTTGATTGACAATCCTCACAATTTTCGAAAGGGAGGAGTCGTCAAAGTAATGCGAGGGTCTGTGAAATGAATCGCTTGAATCTAGGGACATGAAATAGTAGAGAGGTCTAGCATCCATAGAGATCTATTCGGAGTACCATTCACTAGGAATTGTATGCATAATTTTGGGTTGGAGGCTGTTGAAAACGAAAAATAGCTGAGAGGGTATTGCAGTTATCAAATTTTGTAAGAGCAACAGTTCCATCTTTGCGCAGGTGCGTCGATTTCACATCGTCGCAGGTATCTCCTCTCAAAGGGTGCAACGATATACAAGCTACACTTACAATTTCTGAAAAATATGAAATCGACGCATCCTTGCCTCTTGTCAGGTGCATCGAACGATTGAAATGGCAAAAAATCAGAGTGCACAATTTGAAATCGAGAAGTTAAATGGAAAGAATAGTTTTGAGATCTGGAAGGTTAAGATGCATGATCTTCTCATGCAACAAGGCGTGGTGAAGGCACTTGTGGGAAAATCGAAGAAACCCGCATCCATCGCAGATGAAGAGTGGGATGAGATCGATGCGAGAGCACTGAGTGCCATACGTATGTGTTTGGTCGATGACATTCTGTTCAACATTGTTACGGAGAAGACAAAAACTAGTTTGTGGACAAAGCTAGAAAGCTTGTATATGACGAAATTCTTGACGAATTGGATCTTTCGAAAAATACAATTGTACAGTTTTCACATGAAACAAGGTACGAAAATAACTGATCATTTAAATACTTTTAATAATATTTTAGTTCAGTTGACTAGCATGCGAGTGAAATTCGAATCTGAAGACAAGGAAATTACATTATCGTGGTTTTTTCCCGAGTCATGGGATCACTTTGTTACCTCTATTAGTTTTAGTTCAACATAAACTATTGAGTTTGATGTTATTGTTGGAGCTCTATTGTCTGAGGAAACAAGGAAGAAATCCAATTCAAAAACCTCTACATCTGAGGTGATGGTGGTCAGAGGAAGACCTAAAGAAAGAGGACAGGTTGAGAGGATTTTTCTCGATCAAAGTCGAAGGGCAAGAAGAGAAATATTAAGTGTTCGTATGGTGGAAAATCTGGACACCTGAAGAAGGACTGTTGGAAGCAACAACAAGCCTCCAAAGAAGACTCTTCAAAATAGACGAAGGAAGCAAATGCAACTGAAATAGGTTCAGGTATGAATGATGAAGTTTTAACAATTAGTTATGTTTCACGTTATGATCAAAATTGGTTATTAGATTCTGGCGCATCAAATCACATGTGTCTTCATAGACACTAGTTCATTACTTACCAGTCTATAGATGATGGAATTGTTTACATGGGAAATGATATCTCATGTAAAGTTGTGGGAATCAATAGCATTCGAATTAAGATGTTTGATGGATCTGTTAAGATACTAACTGATGTGAGACATATACTTGAGCTTATGAAGAAATTAATCTCCTTGGGAGTCTTAGATACTGGAGGATACAAGAGTATTGTTCAAGGTGGAGATATGAAGGTCTACAAAGGAATCCTACTGGCCATGAAAGTGAAGAAGGTTGGAAACTTGTTTTTGTTAGAAGGAAGAACCGAGTCAGATCATGAGACAAATGTATCTGAGAATGACAGTGATTATGTTCTACTATGGCATCAATGGTTGGGCCATATGAGCGAAGAGGGATTACAGGTGTTAATTGATTGTAAGTTACTTCCTAGTCTAAAGTCTTTAAAGTTAGATTTCTGCAAACATTGTATTTATGGAAAATAGAATAGGCAGAAATTTAAAACCGGAAGACACATCAGTGAAGGAATCCTTGACTATATTCATTTTGATGTTTGGGGACCATCCTCTACTATTTTCTATGGAGGATTATCATATTTTGTTACTTTTATAGATGATTTATCCAGGCAGGTTTGGGTCAATATGTTGAAAAGAAAGGCTGATGTATTTACTGTTTTCAAGCAGTTTAGAGTTTTAGTAGAAAAGAGCACTAGTAGATCCATTTAATGTTTAAGAACTGATAATGGTGGTGAATTTACATCAATGGAGTTTGAGAACTATTGAAAGGAGTTTGGGATTGATAGGAATAAAACCACTGCCTATACTCCTCAACAAAATGAAGTTGTTGAATATATGAACATGACACTTCTAGAGAGAGCAAGGAGTATGCTAAGTAATGCCAACTTGCAACAGGAACTGTGGGCAGAAGCAGTATCTACAGCTTGTTATTTGGTGAATCGATCACCATGAACAACAATACAATGCAAGATTCCAGAAGAGGTATGGACAAGTCACCCTTGTAATTATTCTAATCTTAAAGTTTTTGGTTGTGAAGCCTATGCTCTAATTCTGAAACATCAGCGTTCTAAACTATATCCAAAATAAATAAAAAGGTTTATGTTTGTTGGATATGGTGATGGTATTAAGAGATACGGGTTGTGGGATCATACTGCCCAAAATATCACCATTAACAGAGATGTAATATTTGATGAATCATCTCTCATCAAATCAGTTGTAGATGTTCAAATGAAATAGGTAGAAGTACTGAAATATTAGCAGATTCAGTTTGAAATCCATTCAACTACAGATGGAAGTGAACATGAACAAGTTTCTGAAGATGTTCATGAAAAGGTTCCTGCAGAGGAAAGCATGGATGATGATGACAATCAACAGAATGTGGATGAACCAGAAACTTCCTTAAGGAGGTCTACGTCGGTCAGAATTCCCCGAAGAAGGTATGGTGATTTTGTTTCATTGGTTTCTTTAAGTACTAATGGTGATGAACCTTCATGCTATCAGGAAGCTGTGAAGGGTTCTAACAATGGAAAATGGAAAGAATCAATGAAGGATGAAATGAATGCATTAGAGAGGAATGATACATGGGACCTAGTAGAACTTCCAGGAGACAGGAAAATTGTAGGTTGCAAGTGGGTCTACAAGTTGAAGAAGGGTGTTGATGATAAGGTAGAAAGGTACAAAGCAAGGATGGTTGTGAAAGGATATTCTCAAAATGAAGGTATTGACTTTCATGAGATTTTTTCACCAGTTGTTAAGGTTGTTTCAACTCGAGTTGTGTTAGCATTAGTTGCATTACTTGATTTGGAGTTGGAGTAGCTAGATGTTAAAACTACTTTCTTACATGGAGATTTGGATGAGGATATTTACATGGAACAACCTGAAGGGTTTGTTCAGAATTGCAAGACGAAATTTGTTTGCAGGCTCAACAAATCATTGTATGGTCTGAGGCAGTCGCTCAGAGAATGGTACAAGAAATTTGACACTTTCATGGTGAGTCGGAATTATACAAGGATTGAGTATGATCATTGTGTTTACTTTAAAAAATTCAATAATGGCATATTCATTATCTTAGTGTTGTATGTTGAAGATATGCTTTTAGCAAGAAAAAGCATAACTGAGATCAACATGTTAAAGGCTCAAATGGCTAGGATGTTTGATATGAAAGATCTAGGAGTAGCAAAGAAGATTTTGGGCATAGAGATATTCAGAGACAGGAGGAATGGTAAGATTTGGTTGTCACAACATAAGTATGTCAAGAAAATACTTGTGAGGTTTGGTATGAATAGTGTGAAACCAGTTTCAGTCCCTTTTGCTTCCCATTTTAAGCTTTCTTCAAGTTTATGTCCTAATTCGAAAGAAGAAAATGAATATATGTCTCAAGTACCATATTCTAATGCAATAGGAAGTTTAATGTATGTGATGGTTAGTACAAGACCAAACATTTCACATGTAGTTGGGGTTGTCAGCAGATATATGGAAAATCCGGGTAAAGAGCACTAGGCAGCAATGAAATGGGTGCTTCGTTATTTAAGGGGCACAAGTGATTACTATATCACCTATAACAGTGGTTGTGAGTTAGTTTGTGGATATGTTGATTCTGATTTTGCAGGTGATTTGGACAAGAGGAGGTCAACTTCAAGATATGTCTTTACTCTTGTAGGTGGAGCTATTAGTTGGATGTCAAAGATACAAAAGATTGTTGCTTTATCAACTACAGAAGAAGAATACATAGTTGCTTCACATGCTTGCAAAGAGGCATTTTGGTTAAAAGGATTGTTTGGTGAGTTTGGAAGGATGCAAGACAAAGTAAAGCTACTATGTGATAGTCAAAGTGTTATTCGCTTGGCTAAGAATCCAACCTACCACATTAAAACAAAACATATTCCTATCAAGTACCATTTTGTAAGACAGGTCATCAATGAAGGTGGAGTTTCTCTTGAAAAAATTCATACAAAAGAGAATTATGCAGACATGTTCACAAAATTAGTACTTTTAGAGAAGCTACGATGGTGCTTAGCTTATCTTGTCTTGCAGAAGAGGTGATGAATAAATTGGGCATGATAGATCATATAAATTGTTGTCAAGGTGGAGATTGTTGAATATGCCAACTAATTTCCTAAATTTGGTGGATATGGGCTGATTTCGTGGATCCTATTTTGTAGTTGTTTGTTCAACCAAATCTACCAATTTGGTATGTATGCACAAAATTAGATAAACAGTTTTGTAACTAAATAAACTTTGTTCTATATATTCATGTAAGCCCATAGAGGCATAATCAGATTAGGGGAATGGTGGAATTAGTGAGATAGAGTGAAGATTGGGTCGAATGGTTGTCTGTACCATTGGAAGCTTGAACTTGATGGTTGTTGTATCCATCTCCCTTGAAAAATAATTAAAGATCGATTATGAGATTTCCCTTACAAGAAGGGTTTTACCACGTAGATCTATGTGTTAAATATGTGTGTATGTGTATGTTATTGATCTTGTTCTCTCGTTTCAACAGTTTAATTTGATACTTGTTGATTTCCGCATTTAACAAGTTCAACATCTTTGAGTTACTATTAAAATTGTTCAACCAATATTTCAGTACTATGTCCCTAGATTCTTTGAATTACTATTAAAGTTAATAAACCATAACATTTCATTATTGTAATTTCTTTTGCTTTGATGACACATAAGTTTGGTCGCTTTTCTTAAAAACAAACGTATATTCTCAACCAATTCTGACCCAATACAACTTGTAAAAGTATTTTACATGACATATCCAACTACTTACCTAGAACTAGTATTTTAGAAAATAAATAGAAGTATATAAACAATAGTGTTAGACATTTTACTCCACTGCAATTAAAGGTCCATGGAGCTCCGCTGCAATTAATATCCCCTTGGCCATGCCCACTACATAAAAATATTTACATAGTTTTGCCTCTTCCTCCATATCACCTGTGCTTCCAACTTGTAGTTTATTGAACCATTGTTAATGCTTTCATGTACCATTTTCAAGTAGTGTATCACAATTATTGCCCTCCAACTCATGGAGTCATATCCAATAGTACTATGGTCTCTGCCGACTTTTTAATTTTTTCCTTTCTTTATCTAGTTTCTGAGTTCATGTAAGTAATATGCACCATCCTAATTGTAGTGTGTGGATGGTGAATATTATTTAGACCAAAAAATTATATATTATTAATGATTGACTTACTTGTTCTTTTCTTTATCTAGTTTCATGAGTTCGTGTAAGTAATATGCACCATCTTAATCATCTTAATTATTGATAGTGTGTGGATGATGAATATTATCTAGAAAATGAAATTATAGATTATCAATTGGCTTACTACATGGTGTTCTTTTCTCTATCTAATTTCATGAGTTCATGTAAGTAATATGCACCATCCTAATTATTGATAGTGTGTGGATGGTGAATATTATATAGACAARAAAATTATAGATTATARATTATCAATGATTAACTTATTACATGATGCATAATTTTTGGGGTTCCATGAAATAAGTTTGAAATCTTCCAKCACTCTAAGTACTCAGAATTGTTAATCAAAATTGTTTATAAAAACAATCAAACCCACAAACCTAGCAACATGTACAATTTTTTTTTTGCAAGAGTTGGAAACGTTTGTTTGCTTCTTTATTCACCAGAGCGGCTCCCTAGTCTTTCTTTTCCACAAGATCCATGATTTTCAATTCATCTTTCCAGCCATCCATACATTTAGTGAACGTCACTGTATTCATATTAGGATGGGATGTGGACCTGCCATCTGATSAAGAGAGTTCGATGAGAACAGTGAACAACGACACTACCATTATCTTTGCAGTGTGCTTCCCAATGTAGAAACTGCTTTCAACACCTAACACAGATTGATATGTATAGCTCAAGACCTATGATATTTTGTTTCTCAACAATCAAATCAATTCCCTACACTCTTTGGCAATGAATTCACCCTTTCTCAGCCACGTCTTCGCCTTTTCTTTGAATTTCCTGTTGGCTATCCACAGTCCTGTTGGGTTCTCCCATGGCATGTGCATCAGAGTCTGCGAGATTTTTTTAGAGTCATCATGGTTTCTTGACCCATTAATATAGAGATTCGAAAATTCATTGTAATCCTATCGACCGTGAAAATAAACAAAATCATTTTTGAAATCAAACAACAAATTAAGCTCATAACAAAAAAAAAAAGACGTAAATATTGAATACTTGATAAAGTTGTTTAATTCCATAGATACTTCTTGAAGCTCCAACAAAGGTCTTTTCCATAAATCCTCCTTCCCTTTCCCTATAAGTCTCAGGTATTAGAAAATTATTGTGATGCATCTCCACAACAGGATAAGCCAATCCACTGAGATGACACTCCATTGGGAAACAATAGTTAAAGATTGGAAGAATTAGGCTCACACACTTAAAACAGCTTGTATTATTGCTTGAAGATCATTACATATTTATAGGAGAGGAGCAGGTTTAACAGACTCCGAAATAAACGGATCTGAACTGCTCGTCAATCTGATTGTAACAACATTACTTGATTTTCTCCATTATTCTCTA